>ML808263.1:40907-64087 GCA_009831015.1 Picea engelmannii
ACAGATATACAGTAATACACGATTTCTATTAATCAAAGAAATGTACAGAGACTGTAAAAATATAGAGTGAAAGACTCACCAGAATGGTGGTAGCTTATCTCTGAGAAGAGATGTGACGGCTACTCGCATTCGCAAGAAGATGGTTACAATGAGGCTCTGAAGGCCCTTTTACAATAAATGGGAATTCCAAAAGTCCTAGACATCCAAAAACCTAACCCTGGGAGATGAGACGCCAAAAGTCATGTGGGCCCCGTTTGGGTAAGTTGGTACATCAACTTCCCGGGGTCGTAACTTTTGCATAGGATCTTCGTTTTAGGTGTATGATAGCCCATTGGAAATATCTATCCGAGGAATACAACATTTTGCATAAAATTTCATGATGAAATTTTGCAACCGCAACATACCCCAAAAAACGTCATTTAGGGGCTCAAAACGGCACCAGAAGTTCAGGACCCGAAAAACTGTTGAAAATAGTAAATTGCCGAAATTGCCAGAAAGTCATTTTGAGCCATTTGGAAAAGGTGGGTGGCCACCAATATCCACCTGGATCAGAGTACTAATGTTGGACCCCGCACGTATATCAGAGAGCTATAGCACAGGGAAAACCCTTGTCTGTAGAACCCTTGAATACCTAACCCTTGGGGACAGAAACATAAACAAATTAAAACAGATAAGATCTATTGCCATGCAACTGTGTTTGCGTTGCCAAGTAAATACACATTTCTTTCTGGTTAATCATTTGGGCATTTCCTCTCTGCAGTATTCTTCATACCGGAGTATAACTCCGTAAAAAAAAAAAGTGTCTGCAAATTTTTTCACCATTATTTCAGACCTATTCCATTGGATTCATCTCTTCACCCTTATCACATTCATCCATATCATTTTTTTGGAAAAACGTTTTTACCACGCCCGCCCCTTTTCAGTTCCCCCATCCTCATGGCCCATACTTGTAGCCAAGACTTGGAAGCTCGCTTCAACACCTTGCAATCTGGTCTGATTGAGACCCAACAAGAAGTGAAACAACTCAGTGCCAATGTTGTCGCCATCAATACAACCATGCAATCCTCAATGGGAGAAATCAAACAAGACCTCACCACCCATATTGAATCAGTCTTTTCGGCACTCTACACCAAACTGCATATCCCTACAGATAACCCTTCCTCTTCTTCACCCCCACATACTGAAGGTGATCATTCCTCTCATTCCCATACCTTGCAGAACCATCACTTTCAATGTGACCTACGCCTTCCATGGGTGGATGTGACCAAATTTGATGGCTCGGACCCCACTGGTTGGGTAACCCAAATGGAACATTACTTCTCTTTATACAGCATTACAGATTACTTGGCCAAACTCCGATATGGTGTTCTCCATCTAGATCAAGAATGTTGGCAATGGTGGCAATGGAGAAAAAATTTGCATCAAGGGTATATTGCTTGGACACAATTTGTGGCAGAGCTTTATGAACGCTTTGACACTGACATCAACCATTTGGGTCGTTTGACAAAGATTAAACAATTAGGAATAGTGGAAGATTTTATAGTTGCCTTTGAGCGCCTGGATTTTAGAACAGAGGGCATGTCTGATGCCTTTTTCCGAGAGTGTTTTATTAGTGGCCTCAAGGATGAAATTCGGGTACATGTCCTCATGGCTCAGCCTGAGATTTGGGTGGAGGCTACCAAAAGAGATAAAGAAGCACAAAAGGTTGTATCTTCTCAAAACCGCAAACCCTCCTTCATCCCTCGCCCTAAACAAGTAAATCCCACTGCTCCCTCTGCTCCACTAAAGATCCAAAAATTGACCCGGGCTGAAATGGTTGAACGCCAACTCAAAGGCCTTTGTTATAACTGTGATGACAAATATTTCCTGGGCCACAAGTGTAAAGAAAAAAATATTTTTATGGCCATATCCAAGGAGATTTCGGAAGAATATAAAGAAACTCCCTCTATGTCTGAATCACCTGAATCCACTGACATAACCCCTCCCTCAGACCCTCTCTAAGTAGAACCAGTCATTTCCCTCAATGATCTCACTGGCTTCTCCGCTCCCCAAACCATCAAGCTAATCGGTTACATCAAGCATCGGAAGGTCATCATTCTAGTTGATAGTGGTAGCACCCATCATTTTATTCATCATTGCATTTCCCAAGAAACTCATTGCTACACCCATGCCATCAATAATTTCCAAATCATGATTGCCAATGGTGGTTCCATGAAATGTGGAGGGAGTTGTGAAAATGTGTGTCTCCAAATTGGTGACTACCACCTGAAATCACATATGTTTTATATCGACATGGGAGGTTGTGACATTGTGCTGGGTGTAGACTGGCTAAGGACTTTGGGTCCCATTCTCATGGATTTTAAAGACTTAACCATGCAATTTGACCAGGAGGGACACCAATATAAGTTCCAAGGCATCACCGTCGGTTCACCTGAGATCATTAGTTCCCATCGCATGGAAAATCTGCTCAAAAAGGGTCATTCTGGTGTTATCGCCCAACTCCGTGCCATACAAGCAATAGAGACACCCTCGGTACCGCAAGACCTCCAAGCCATCCTTTCTAAACATCAATTGGTCTTTTCCACTCCCCAAGGCCTCCCTCCTTCCCATGGTGTTCGTGATCATTACATTCCCCTTGTACTAGGAAGCCTTCCTCCCAATATCCATTTGTATCGTCACCCCTTTTCCCAAAAGAACGAAATTGAGAAAATGGTCCAGGAACTCCTTAATGTAGGCGTTATCCACCCTAGTACGAGCCCCTATTTGTCTCCTGTGGTCATGGTCCTGAAGAAACAAGGTTCTTGGCGAATGTGTCATGACTTCCATGCCCTCAACAAACTTACCATCAAATACAAATTCCCCATTCCTGTCATTGATGACCTCCTGGATGAATTGAGTGGTGCCCAATTCTTCACTAAACTGGATCTTCATTCGGGCTACCACCAAATACGTATGAAAGAGGTAGATATCCCCAAGACTGGCTTTAGAACTCATGAGGGCCACTATGAGTTTTTGGTCATGCCCTTTGGCTTGTGTAATGCCCCCTCCACCTTCCAAAGCCTCATGAATCATGTCTTTTGTCCTTTTCTCGGCCATTTTGTATTAGTTTTCTTTGATGATATCCTCATCTATGGAAAAACCTGGACAGACCATCTTACTCATGTGGATCGAGTTCTCCATCGACTCTCTCAGCACCAACTTTTCCTGAAACATTCTAAATGTGCTTTTGGCGCCTCAGAAGTAGAATACTTGGGTCATCTGGTTGGAAAAGATGGTGTTAGGGTGGATCCTAAAAATATTGAAGCTATGCAAGACTGGCCTCACCCAAAGACTCTTAAGAGCTTATGTGGATTTCTAGGCTTAACAGGGTATTATCGCAAGTTTGTTAAGAATTATGGGAAGATTGTAGCACCTCTCATTGCTCTCCTCAAAAAGAACTCTTTCACTTGGACTCCAATCATTGCTCAAGCTTTTCAAACCTTGAAGATGGTCATGTGCACCACTCCAGTCCTCTCCCTTCCTGATTTCACAAAGACCTTTGTGTTGGAATGTGATGCCTCAGGGAAAGGAATTGGTGTTGTCCTTATGCAAGAGGGTCGACCTTTGGCCTTTACCAGAAAGAAACTATCTGAAAGAAATCTGGGCAAATCCATCTATGAAAAGGAAATGTTGGCTATTATGCATGCCGTGGATCTGTGGCATCCTTATCTATTGTGGCAATGGTTCCAAATTAAGACAGACCATCAAAGCCTCAAGTATTTTCTGGAACAATGCATTTCCTCCTTAGAACAACAAAAATGGGTGACTAAACTCTTTGGATATGATTATGATATCATTTATAAGAAAGGAAAAGACAATGTGGTTGCAGATGCACTTTCCTGAAAATATGAAGGATCCCTTTTTTCTCTTTCATTCATTGTACTAGATTGGGTCCAAGTCGTTCGCCAGAAATGGCTACAAGATCCCAAAAGTTCTCAATTGATCCAGCAATTGCAGTCCAATGCTCTAGCTTCCCTAGGGTACTCTTGGCTCCATGAGGAACTTCGATGCAAAGGCCATTTGTATTTAAGTAAACAATCAAAGCTTAAATCCACGGTATTTTCTGAGCTTCATGCTACACCCATAGCAAGGCACTCTGGGTTTACCAAAACCTATGACAGGGTCAAACATTCCTTTTTCTAAATGTGCTTTTGGACCAGTGTGAGCGTCGCCTACATCAGAGAACCATCAAGGAAGTGCTAGTCTAGTGGAAAGATACAACTCCAGCAGACGCCACTTGGGAACCAACTACCATTCTGCAGCAATTTCCTCATCTTAAGCCTTGAGGACAAGGTTTTTTTTAAGGGGGCGTACATGTTAGGGTCCTAACCCGCACATAGGTAGAACAATATATTTGGATGTAATAAAGGTCAATATTAATAAGGCCTTTCAATAAAATATAATAAGGCATATGTAAGAATACCTAATAGAAGCTTTCGATTCTAGAATGATCTTCCTCTAGATGCTTCTTTTTAGTATAAATAGGAGTCGAGGGTATGAGAACCCTAGCTTGGATATTATTGTAATAGAGCTCTGCTCAACTGGAGTTTGCCCCCTCGAAGAGGCCCGTGAACATTCATTTCAAAATCAAAGTTCTATTTTTGTTGTTATTCTTATATCATTCCAGTGTTATTGTGGTGAATGTTCTCGTTCTATTGTTGTTATTCTGCCATTACTAGAATTTTATTTATGTTCTACATACATCTTATATCTGGTATATTACAGACATTTTTTTCTTATGTGGTCAGTGATAAGAATAACCCTTTGAATAATCCCATATATGTTGTTGATGAAGATCCAAGTTGTTGTATCCTATATGTAAATGAAGAATACAATGAAACCCCAATGTTGACAGATCCTCTTGTAAGCCCTATGGAAGAAGTGGATGGTATATGGAAATTATTTTTTGATGGTGCATTCTCAAAAGAAGTATTTGGGGCATAAGTAGTGCTCATATACCCTACCAAAAAAGAAGTTCATTTGTCCTACAAACTTCATTTTGAGGCCACAAATAATGTAATTGAATATGAGGCCTTGATATTAGGCCTAGAGGCAACAAGAAAGATGCAAATTACCGAGTTGTTTGTATTTGGAGATTCATATCTAGTTCTACAGCAAGTGAGAGGCTCCTATCAAATAAGACATCCAAGGATGAGGGTTTACATAAATTAGGTATGGGATATGATTGAAAATTTTTGTGTAGCTTTGTATATTTATGTTGTTTTCAAAGAGTTTAATCATCCATCCAATTCCTTATCAGTAGCTTCTGGTACCTTTAAAGAACCAACCACCCCTAAATTTAAATATGAGATCAAGATGAGATATAGACCTTCCATTCCTAATAACATCAAATACTAGCAAGTCTTTGAACATGATCAGTAGATCAAAAAGTCCATGGAAGTGATAGATGAGTTTACAAATACTCATATATATTTAGATGATGAAGAGGAAAACAAGCAAGATATTGGTGGGGAAGTTGAACAAATTCATGAATTCAACAATTACATGGTTGAGTATAGAGTACTACAGGTTAAGAATAACTTCATCCCAAAAGGACTGGCACCATTAGAGCAGTTGTTTGATAGAAATGATGTACCTCTCAAACCAATTGTCCTTCCCAAAGATGATAGCATTGAGGATCATAATATTGGGACTAAAGAAGATCCTAAATATATTAAGTTGTATAAAATTATTCTTGACGATCATAGGGAAAAATATTTGTAGTTGTTCAAATAGTACATAGATGTCTTTGCATGGAGATACGAATTCCTAAAAACATATGATATCAATATCATGCATCATCGAATACCTCTCAAACCTGGTACTAAGCCTTCCAGGCAGAAGCTCGGGCAAGTTAATCCTCTTCTTTTTCCTACCATTAAGAAAGAGGTGAGGAAACTATTACATGCCCATATTATTATCTCTTTAAGATACTCTGAATGGGTTGCTAATTTAGTTTCAGTGAGGAAGAAGAGTGGGGAAATAAGGTTATGTGTACATTTCAAGAACCTGAATAAATGATAATTATAAGATAACTACCCACTGCCTAATATGGACCATATACTGCAGAAAGTAGTAGGGGAAAACATGATATCCATGATGGAGGGTTTTTCAGGATACAACCAAGTGGCCATGCACCTAAATGACAGAGAGAAGGCAGCCTTCAAAGAACCATGAGGAACTTTGATGTATGACAAAATGACTTTTGGTCTGATAAATGCAGGAGAAACTTTCCAAAGAGCTATAGACATCGCTTTGGTGGGTGAGAGAGACAAGTTCATTGTCATATACCTTGATGACATTATTGTTTTCTCCATAACATATGAATATCACATCAAGCATTTAAGGAAAACCTTTGTGAAGTGTGGGAATTTTGGGTTGTGCTTGAACCCCAAGAAGACCAATTTTTCTATGGAAGAAGGAAATATTCTTGGTCATATAGTATGCAAATAAGGGGTGAAGATAGATCCAAAAAGGGTGGATGAAATCAAAAAAATGTCTCATCCTAAGAACAAGAAAGAGCTACAATATTTCCTAGGTAAAGTAGGATTTATGAGAAGGTTTGTCCCAAATTTCACTGAAATGGTGAAACATATCACCAACATGTTGAAAAAATATCATGAAGTCAAGTGGACAGTTGAAGCTAAAGAATCCTTTCAGCGGATCAATTTAGCCTTGGGAGAAGCTCCAGTTTTTATCATCCCAAATTATGATAAAGAGATTATCATTTTTTCTTTTTCTTTAGTTCATCTATAATTGTTGTGTTGTTGTAGAAGAATGAAGAAAATCAAGAGCAACCCATAGCCTTTTTTAGCAAGGTCGTGAGAGATGTTGAGTTGAAATATAGCAGCATGGAAAAGTAGGCTTATGCATTAGTCAAAGAATTAAAGGATTTTAGAGATTATGTACTGCATTCTAAGATTACCAGTATTATAAAATACATTCTGACACAACGTGACAGTGAAGGAAAGGGGGTAAATGGATTGTTAATATTCAAGAGTATGATGTGGGGATCAAGCCCACAAAGCTGGTAAAAGGACAAGGACTAGCCAAACTATCGGTTGAATCAAATTGTAAGGTTTTAGACTTGGATGCATTATCCACAAACACAACAGCAAAGTTTCAAGAGGATCAAACATAAGAACCATCCTTAGAGGTAGATTTAATATTTTCTCAGTCTCATTGGTATAAAGAAATCATTTTTTACTTGCAAAATTTTAGCTGCTCACCAACATGGGATAAATCTAGAGCTAGATCTATTAAGATTAAGGTTGTAAAGTATTGAAGTTTGGGGGGGAACCTTTTTTGGAAGGACCCAGAGGGGATTCTACTAAATTGCCTCACTAAAGAAGAAACTGAGATCATAATCATTGAGTTTCATAAGGGTATGTGTGGGGATCACCGTGCTTGGAAATCCACTACATACAATATCCTTAGAGATGGTTATTACTTTCCCTCTTTATTTTATGATGTAAATGGATTGGTTTGATCATGTGTAGAATGTCAATTTTTTATGGGAAAGAATAAGTTGTTTCCCTTCGCCCTAAATCCAATCAAAGTTGAGACACCTTTCCAGCAGTGGGGATTATACTTCATTGGCGAGATTAATCCAAATTCAAGTGGACAACACAAATGGATTTTGATAACGACATATTAATTTACAAATGGGTAGAGGCCATACCTACAAGGTTAGCCACAGATATAGTCATCATAAAATTCTTAGAAGAAAATATCTTGGCCAGATTTGGGTGTCCAAGAAAGATCATTTTTTATAATGTGTGGGCCTTCAAATCTGCCAAATTGGTTAAGTTTTGCTAGGACTATAACATAGAGTTGGGAAACTCTAATGCTTACTATCCATAGGGAAATGGTTTGGCTGAATCTTCCAATAAGAACCTTATCAATATTATAAAGAAAATTTTATCTCAAAACGAGAAAGCATGGGATTCCGACCTGAAATATGTTGTTTGGGAAGACAAAGTTAGCATTAAGAGGGCCAATGGAACTTCCCCTTTTCAGTTGGTGTATGGGTTGGAATTCATTTTCCCCATTCAAATCATCCTCCCTGTGATGAAATTACTACAAGATGAGGAAGCAAAATCAAATGACATGCAGAGAATAATTTATGAGTTGATTGAAATTTAGCAGGTAAGAGAGAAAGTTCAAATAAAGTCCCATGCTCATCAAGCAAGAATAAAATAAGTTTTTGATAAAAGGACCAAAGAAAGAAATTTCATGGCAGGGGACTTGGTCCTGAAATGGGAGCCTGAAGGGAAGCTAAAGGGAAACATGGAAATTTTGATAATGTTTGTTTGGGACTCTTCCAAGTGGTTGCATCCCAAGATAACAACACTTATGATTTAGCTCAGTTGGATGGAGAAGTGGTTGGGGCTCCTGTAAATGAGAGGTTCCTCAAGCACTTTTTGTAGTATTGATCAACGCAGATCTTTCTTAACTTGTACATAAATAATTTCATTTCATTTATGTTCATGAATTTTGTATTTTTACTTCATTCACCTTATGTTACTTAAGCAAGTAGGTAGGTCGCTAACATTATAATTTGTTGAGCATTTTTTTTCCAATATCAGATCAGTTTTCAGGTCGGAAGGAGATGTATTTTTTAGGCAGAATCCATAACCCAATAGAAGAAGGCACTTAGTCTACAGTTCTCAACATACTACAGGGGTATGTTGTCCTTGTTGGAGCCAAATGTCAGTACCATATTTTTTCCTAACCTAATATGATGGTTTATCAAGGTTATAAGGATAGGATCTAGCAAGTTGAAAGCAGAAAGTCAAGTTTCAGGAATTTTTGTGTAGCTCACAGTTAAACTTTCCTAAGGTATACTAAATAAATATCAAGAAAATCCACGCCCTTTGTGCGCATAAGGTAAAATGTGAAGCTCTTGGGGCTTGGTGCAGTACAAAGGGGCTTGTCACAATACAAAAGGGGCTCATTGCAGTCAAGAAGTGGCTTTTCGCAATCCAAACAAACTTAAGTGCTAATAGCCTAAGAGATTACATTGAGACCATTGCCTAAGAACCAAGCTCCATCATTTCTAGTCCCTAATAGATCATACAGATGCAGGAAAGGGAAATCAATGGTCGACATGCAGTTCTAATTAAATTTTAAAGGGTTCCACGACGTCATTGTCGAGAAAATCCATTGGAAGTTCCCCCCCTCTTAGATCAAGTTACAAAGTTTTGACGATGACATCGTCATCATCGATGACCAATGTTAAGCATGAGGATGAGCTAGCATCTCGACATGTCTGTAGGGCATTGCCAGAGCCAATCATCTTCTGCCATCTGGACAGGGGAAGTCCATCGAATGCATGGGTGGATATGTCAAATTTGGGTAACATGTGTCCTACCTAGCTACCACATAAGCATAATTACGGACCAATTAGAAAGAACCACATGTTCAGGGCAACGTCAATGTGAAATTTTTCATGCCTTAGCCATTTATGGATTTGGTCAAGCCTAGATTGATGCCTCTCATGATTTCGGTGAAAGATAAATGGTTTCCCCTCCGCTGGAGATAGATCAACAACTCTCCTCATGTCGACGACAGACCAATGACAGAGATCAACATGGAGATTTTCGTCGGGAAAATGAAAAGAGAAACCCCCTGATGCTAGTTTCCACAGTGTCGATGACAATTTCATCATCGGTGAAATGAAAAGGAAATGATAGCACAGCATGTCAATGGGGCCCTATCATAACCAATCTAGAGCTGCCACATGGAAATTTGAAACACACAAAATTTTCCCCAAAGCATATCAAAAATGGGTGACACGTGTCTCGCCCCTCTGCCACATTAGTGTCAGTGTGGGCCAATGAGAAGGCTCCACATGTCCAGCATGGTGTCAGCCAGAAAATGATCATGCCTTAGCCAAAAAAAAATCAAACACAGTGAGATCAACGGTCCTAGTTTGATCTCTTGTGCCTCTTATGAATGGTCGAGATTTACTTCATAATTTTATTTTCGTAGTCACATTCAGAGCCAAGTCTCAAGCACTTCCAAAGAGGCAACTACAACCAATGGTCTAGATATGATTATGTCCATAGTGTCAGATTGAAAGTCGAGATGAGGTCTCATAACTTTCCCTCATGGGGTTGATTAACGGCCTAGATCTACCCCCTAGTATTAAAACCTAGATCTACCCCCTGGTATCAAATCCTCTCGGTCGAGTGCGATGTCGGATTTCCCTCGGAGCACTATTAGGAAAAATCGGAGAATTCCATGTGGACAAGTGTAAAACATTGGATTCATAGGTCAACACATCAAAATCAGGTGACATGTGTCCCATCTATCTACCACATCAACTCCATCACGGACCAGTTAGAAAGAACCATGTGTCCAGGGTGAAATCAACATGAGAATTTTCTTTCCTTAGCCGTATTTTTCTCTTGGTCAAACTAAATCGATGACCCTCATACGTTGTCGAACTACCCCTTACAACTCCATATTAATGGTTGATATGTGGTCTTGGAGTCCCCTCATCAGATTCATGTTAGAATTCTAGACCCATACCCCTCCGATGGATGGCCTAGATCTTCTCTTGAGACCTTTTCAAGTTAGACCAATCAATAGTCTAAATCTTCTCTCGGGCCTCAAAGCATCCTAGTTAAGTGTCACGTCATCCCGCCAGCAGAGCACTGTCAGATCCAATCAGAGGCTTCCATATGGACATGTGGAACCTGCCATATACATAGGTAAAAATCCTAAATCTGGGTGACACATGTCATATCCCCCCTACCATGTCAGTATGACCATGGACCAATAAAAAGTTGCGACGTGTCTAGGGTGACGTCATCATGAAGATGATTTTCCTTAGAAGGATTTTTTCCCTGGGACCAAGCTATATTGAAGGTTCATTTTAAATTTTGATCGCAGATCGACAGTTCTTATTTGATCTAATGAAGTCCCCAAATCCCTTATCATCGAACTTCATGTTGAAGCCTCAAATTTTTTCCTCCGACAAGCCTAACTCTGACAATAGTATAGATATCATCCTAGCTCAGATAGACAGTCGAGATGTAATATTTGAGATCCCTCGTCGAAGTATTTTTTGAATCCCAGATCCCGATCGCTCCAATGGATGGGAATTTGATCAATGGTCCAGGCTCGATCGAGTGGATTTGATGGCTATTGAGGTTTACGCCCTTGCACACATTTAAAGGATCAACATTCCATATTGATTGTTGAGATCGATCTGACAGCTGATGAGTCTCACGAATGTGTTAATTTGATTTTGAGAACCCAGCATTATATGAAATGATTGCAGAGTCATTTCAGGGACAGAGCTCGAGTGGATATTTTGGCCTATGAATATCCAGCTACCCCATGATCTCAGCATAACCAATTTGAGCTAGTAAAATAATTCATACAGTTTTACCAAAGGAAAAACCATTAAAGAATCAAGAAGAAGGAAACAATTTGAAGAAGATGGAAGTGGTTTCAAGAAGTAGTTTAGGGCATGAGCGAGAGGAATAAAAGAGAACACAGGCACCCATTGTCAAGGTTGGAAGTTTGGGGAATTTAAGAGTTTCTTATAACCAGATTTGTTTGGCCAGTAGAATTGAGCACAGTCAGTTGGTAAATGCGGCAAGAAACTAGAGATTCATCCCCTATATTTAAGTTTTACTTTGTGATTTCTTCATCTATTGTATTTGTGTTTCTATAAAGTATATCCTACCATTTTTTCTTTCTTATATCAGATCTGATTTATAAAGCTCAGACATCAGATTATACCTTATGTTTAGTTTTATTGCATGATGTTTAATCCTGATATAGAAATGATTTCCTCTAAATGAGTGACTGTTTCTTATCAGTTTCTTTATGCATTCAAATGATATGCAGAGGGTACCTCCTAGAATTTGAATGTATAAAGATGTTAACTATTTGAAGCATGTGTTTGTTGATATGTTTACACTTGTTAGAGTTGATAAATTATTAATTTCTCAGCACGTTGTTCTTTTCCATAGGCTATAGGATTCATTTTTAGCAATGCCATGTATGTTTATTATTTTTTTCCTATAATCCCCCATTTCATCTTCCTTTCAAGCTTGATTGTCTGAGAAACTCGTGGAAAAATGCCTCCGACAATTGAGAGCATTTGTCAGCTGAATTGAGACTATTTGAGGTCATTTAATTTTAGAAAGAGAGAGGGAAAAACTTCCCAAAATATTTCACTATTATTTTACTGCAAATCTGGCCTTAAGATTCATCTTGAGTCTTGGCCCCTGGGGTGCCTAGGTATTGTTCAAATAACAGCCTGGAACATCTCGAGGGATAACAAGACAAATGAAGATAGTATTGTGTTGATATTCCGATTTGATCTTGATTTCATTATAACTAGAGAAACCATCCATGAATGTTATTGGTTAGAATTTGATTCGGGTGGAGCCAAGAGGAGATTTCCAGGTCCATCGAGTTTGCATATTGGACAAAAAAGTCAAAGTGCTCCAAAATCGATTCATAGAATTGGTAAAAGTTCAGTGCACCTACTACGGTATTGAATAGGATACTTGGGAGAATGAAGATGTTATGTGGGCAAAGTACCCATGACATTTTGAAGAATTTCAAAGTTTTTGTTTTTGTTTTGTGTATGCACTAAGGATAGTGCCAAAATAAGGGGTACGGGAATGTAATACCCTGGTTTTGATTCCCCATATTAATAATTTATTTTGTTTATTTGATGAAAGTTTTAAGTGCTTGAACAATTGAAAGGGGATGGAGTTCCTAGGAATTGTAATACTCTGATCATTATCAATAATAAAATACATTGTTGGTTGCGAGACGAACAAGGAAAAGAGTTATAGAGGGATATTATTCCACGAGTGAGAGGGAAATTTGAGGGTCTAAGCCTTTACATTTTTTAAATTATTTTCGTTTTACCCACCTTGGAATTTTGTAAAGAAAGAAGGGGTTACATGTTATGATTTTTTTATATTTAAACCCTTTTCTTGATTGTCTTGGGGGTTGTCCATTCATTCTCATTGAAATCATTTTTGGATTCATTCATCTCTAATTCACTCTTATGCTCATTATTGGTTTTGCATGGGGAAAGGAAAAAGAATTGTTGAAGGCAAGTAACAATGGTTGGCCAGTCGTAATTAATTACTGATTATTCCAAAAAGGGAGGGACGTATGTGGGCATGAGAATAATGGTAATTGAAAGAGAATTTTCCACAATTTATAATCCTGAGAGTTTCCATCATTGATATTTCCTGACCAGAAGCAGTAGAGCCCTAGAAAGAGGTAGATAGACTAAGGTACTGTGTGGCAGTGAAGGGGGTTCATTATCTTTGGGTGATGCAAGATGAAGGGGAAGAGAGTTGGTAAATTGGATTTGAACTGTGTTTGAGAAACCTGTGAGATATTGATTTTTGACTGGCTTGGGAAGCTGAGTGTCAGTCTGAGAACCATCCTTGTGGATTCATAGCCATGGCTTGGGGGTGACATGTTGTTGATACTTGGAACAACATTGTCTAATGTTAGGTGGAACATACTTGGTTTGCAGCCAATTGGTGATTGGTTTTAGTTAAGACAAGTTCTCTCTGTCATGTGTTTATGTGCTTGTATATTTATTTTCGTTGTGTATTAATTATTATCTCTGTGATATGTATTTATAATGTGCCTGCTTGTTGATTATTACAGTGCATGGCATTCGATTCATTTCTTTTATGATGCATCATGAATATTTATCATTGCATGTGTTTATTTCATGCTTTTTATTAATTAATTAGTATTAGAATCTTGAATTATCCCAAGAGGGATAATTTATAGGTACCGAGGTAGTGGGTACGACTCAGATCAAAGCATAGAGAAAATTGTTCTTGGTTTTTTTTTATCTGGGTACGTTACAAGGTGGCTTGGGCAGTATTGTGCTATCATGACATTCATGACCATGAGGACTAGAGGATAGTCTCTGCAATGTTTTTTGTATCAGGAGGCTAGTAGAGTTCCAGTTTTGTATATGTTCCTTAGTTTGGTTGTTACTTATGAATGTTCAATGATGTGATTTTTATCCCTATGGTATGTACATGCATGCTATGTAACGTAATTAATGATACAAATTTCATTCTAACACGTAGTTAGCTAACGAATCAGCCAACATATTAGATCCTCTTATAACATGACAATACTCAATGTGCTCAAAGTAGCGTTCAAGAAGACAAACCCTCAAATAATTAAGCAACAAGGTGGGATGTCTAACATTATAGGTGTCATTCAAATATGAGACCACAAGATGAGATTCCATCCTGACAACTTAACAGTGAATTCCCGGGGTGAGAGCCTCAGAACAAAGTTGAATAACAACACTATACTCAGCAATGTTGTTGGTTATATGACCAAGGTAAACACCCCTTGAACTTACAGTCTCATTAGTGGGAGAAAATATCACCCAAGAAACGGAAGCAATTTTTCACGAACTACAATCGGTGTCCTCAATGTATCCCACGTAGACTAAGGTGGACGGAGACGTATGCAAATCAAGCATACAACATGATAGACAATGAACCGAGACAAGAACCACACATAAAAATCAAAGCACACCACTCCAAAACCAAAAACACACCTATGTACAAAGAATCATGTGGCCAAATGGCCTAAGCCCAATACTTCTTAAGGTAGAGCCCATTGCGAGGCTTTGAAAGAGAATTTCCATCATAGTCAACTAGCTCGCAGGCCCTTCATTTCAAGACATGTTTGACATTGTAGGGACCAATCCAAAGGGGTTTAAATTGTGTGAACCTAAAGTATCATGGTCCTGATCATAGAACAATACCGAGTCACCTTCTGAAAAGACACAAGGACGAACATATTTATCATACTAGGATTCTATGAGTTTCTTATGAGTTTCATTGTCCAATGTGGAATCACATCATTGTTCATCAAAATAGGCTAAGTACAAGAGACACTCCTCCTCAGTAGAGGTGTTGGGAAATAATTCTATGGCTAGTTTTAATGATGGGATTTCCCATTCAATCGAGAAGACTGCCTCCAGACCATAAATTAGTTCAAATGGGGTGAATCTGGTGGCAGTCCTTACTGAGGAAAGGTAAGCCCATAATGATGAAAATAGCATGAGATTTTTTTGTGCTTCCCCAAGATCCTCTAGATCATGGTCTTCAAAACAATATCGATGGCTTCAAATTGGCCATTTTCTTGTGGATTATAGGGTATCGAGTTCTCATGGCGAAAACTCAACCTGGTAGTTATTCCAGTCATCATATTGTTGCAAAGTGGGACCCATGGTTCGTCACTATGGCCTTAGGAACACCGAACCTCGCAATGATGTCATTGAATATAAACAAAGAAGTGGTGGTGCCATCATTAGAAATTGTAGGCAAGGCCTTGACCCACTTAGTGAAGTATTCAACAACAACGATAATTTAGCCATGGCCATTAGCGGAGGTAGGCTTACATGACATAAAATCAATCCCCCATTTAGAAAATGGATCGATGGTCACCACGAGATGAAGTCGAGCAGGATGAGCATGGATCTTATAGGTGAATATTTGACAGGAATGACACTTGTGAACTGCATTCATACAATCTTTGAATATTGTGGGCCAAAATTATTCGGTGCACAAGATTTTGTGGGAAATGGCCAACCCAAAGAGATGACATCAACATGCTCCATCATGGTAGTCATTCAAAACTCTTTCATATTCCTCATCGACAAGGAAATGATGTAGAATCAAATCAACCCGACTACAATAAAGTGTATCATCAATGATGATGTAGTCTCTAGCATGATGTTGTATGTATCTTCATTCATCACGAGAAATTTGAGGAAGAAAATTTTGGGTCTAGAGATAGAGAAAGACATCCCCATACCAAGAATCATTAGATTTGATTAGGAATAATAACTCATCGACAAATGATTCATTAACCGCGGGTTCAACATCAACTCGAGGGATATTGGACATCAATTCTACAAATGCAAAAAAATTCTTAGACTTGGAATAAACGAATTCTAAATCCAACTCTTGGAGGATGAAAATCAACTGTGATTACTTTCCCCCAATGATCTAAAATCTCAAGATGTGTTGCACTGGGTTGGCATTGGAAATAACAGTGGTCTTCTACATGAGTATATAATGTCATAAATTTTGGACAGCATGCACTACTTCCAGGGATAACTTCTAAACATGAGAGTATCAAAGCTCAGGACCAACGAGTTCCTTTCTAAGATGGAAAATGATATTATCTTTTTGTGCATCATATTCTTAGAAGAGAACCATTCCTATGGTAGATTCAAAGGCTGAGAGATAGAGCGAGAAGTCTCAACCATAGTTAGGAGTGATTAATAAGGGAGTTGACATCATGGCCTTCATCAAGGCATCAAATAACCCTTGATCTTGGTCATCCCACACAAAAGTTACTCCTTTCTTCAACAAGTGCATAAAACCTTTTGTGATCTCAACATAGTTGAAAATGAATCTACACGAGAAGTTTTCCTTCCCTTGCAAACTTTGAAGTTGGACAATGGTACAAGGAGGAGTAAAGTGGACAATGGCCTCAACATTCAAGGGATCAACCATAATCCCATACATGGATACAATGAAACCTAGCAATTTCCCATACACCACACAAAAAATGCGCTTATGTGGATTCAAACGAATATTATAGTAGCAACATCATGCAAAATTGGCCTGCAAGTGACTAGGATGATCCTCACGGTGCTTGGAATGAGAATCCAAATCGTCTGAATATGCCCCTACAATATATTTTATTCCATGAAATGCATATTACATGGTCTGTTGGAAGGTGGCTCCAGTATTTTTAAGACCAACTAGCAAATTTAAATACGCAAAAGTACCCCAAGTATTATTGAAGGTAGTCTTGTGTTGATCTTCCAATTTGATCTGGATTTGATTATAACTAGAGAAACCATCCATGAATGAGAATATTTCACTCTTGTCACATTCATCGATAATTTGATCAATGAACGGGGTTGGATAATTATCCTTTGGACTAGCCTTGTTCAAATCCCTATAATCGACATAGACCCTAATAGTGCCTAGTTTATTAGTGACTTGAACAAGGTTGTAAACCTATTCAATCAAGGGAAAGGGATGAAAAAAACTATGAATGAAGAATCTTTCAACCTCCACCTTGATGGAAATAGCTTTCTTTGGGTTTATCGGTCAAACCTAGAGCGACTTGGCTTCGTCATACGTTTTAATTTCATATTCGACAATCTAGGGGTCAATGCTAGGAACCTCTTCACAAGACCAAGAAAAAACATCATGGAATTGTTTGAATAGGGCCATATACATTTCAATTTCTTACAGATAACAATCAACACCTATTAGGATGTGTTCCATGACACCTGGCTTTTGGGAAATGTCAATGGGAATAGTTTTTGACATATCTTCCAAATTCCCTTCTAAAAATACATCATGGATTATAATGGGAGATTGGCACCATTGAACATTATCATCAGTGATAGGATTTGTAATGTCATCCCTTAACTTTTCTAAATCATGAAGAAACGATGTGTGATGGTGCAAATCCTCCCATGGCTTATCGATTGAAGCCATGACCTCCATGATAGCTTCATCAAAGGGAAGATAGGGATTGACAAAGTAATCTAAAACTAAAAGAGGATCAACAACCCAAAAAGGCCTTAGGTACTGATCAGATTCCACATCCTAATGGAGATATGAATTAGAGTCATTGGATGATGGCTAGATCTCCTGCTAGGAAATATCTATTGGCGTGAGTGGCATGGAAGCTCCATATGATTCAGCATCCTCTGAACAAACAACCACCCAAGGATCGACAAACACAAGGGCTCCACTAGAAAATTATGAAATCATGTTGATAGGAGAAACATTCATAGTGGGAGGTGGTGGGGGAAGAGGGAATGTTCCCATGAGCGAAGAGTCTTTGAACATCCCTGCACCAACACTCATGTAAGACTATTGGGAATCACTAATAAAGGGTACATTAGACCCTGCATTGGATCTAATTTCTAGGGTAAAAAATGCAATTTGATCAGTTGTCCCTATTTTCCCTTCATGAGAGAAGCATAAGACCCTAAAGACATATGATATAATCACAATCATCTTGTAAAACCAAGTGAGCTCGAGTAAAAAATTGTACTCAAGAGGTGCATCAACGACCTCCACATAAACACAAAAATTATTAGCACCTAACTCAATGGGTAAGGAAGTGATATTCCCATGGGGATGGAACATATGGCTATCAAATTATTTACACATTGAAACATGACATAGACATAATGCAAGTCGAGGCTCCTTCATTAATCACAGTGCGAAGGATATTTTTCCCCATTGTTCTCACTTTGATCAAGAAATTGATTTGATGGGAAATCCTATAATGAACCTAATAAAAATCAAATGTTATAAAAATCGAATATAAGGGATCAACCCCGCCTGTAGTAAACAACAAATATTTTTATTGTAACGGAAGCTTTGGAGGACTTCGAGTGAAGACATGGCGCATGGTGCATAGTCCAAGTCTTCCACAATATTGTAGTTATGGGCAGCCCATGTATTTGAATTGTGTGTTGTTTGTCGAAGAACACCCTTCAGTGGGAAAAGTGATGTGTCAAAGGATGGTTTCTCAATATGAAGAGGGCCACCAGGCTGGAAAGAATATTTTGGCTCTTGCAGAGTAGGCATAGGCTTGGAATTATCATAGTTATTTTCTCGAGTCTGTAAATTGACCGTCTGGTCACAATAAAAAATTTAGCATTTGAGGAAGACCCCTCATGTTGAGGGGTACCTATCATTCCCCCTTGCGAAGGGACAATATTTTTTGCAACCATGTGTTGAGGTTGAGGGGGGAAAGGATGAGTTAGAATAGAAAGTTGTTCAAGGGCCTTTTGCTAAGAAAAAATCATTGTACCTCATCCTTCCAAGGAAACTAATGAGTAAGATGGTCCTCCCCATATATTGTGTAGGGGAACCGACTCTTATTTTTCACTTTTTTTCCCCCCCTGAATGTTTTGGTTGGGAGAAACCCATGACTCAGCATTGAAATATTGAAATATTTCTTTTTTTTCTTTTCTTTCTTCCTCCAAATTGTTGAGTATTATTTGGTTGTGGACTACACTGAATTCATCTCAGAGGTCTGATTGGGGACCATAGCAATTTGATCATTAGGCATAGTAGTCGACAAGTGTGACGAAATGGAAGTGTGACCCATCTGGTCAACTAATTGGCCCACAAAGGTAGGGGATAGATAACCCATCACACCATCGATATGGGGTCTTGGGTCTGGATTTTTGGGATCTGTCGATGGCCTAGGAGCATGTAGGATAATATCATAGAGAGTAGTCGACTTAGAATAAATCAATTCAAATTTTTGGGAACACATAATGGATTTCTCTTTGGTATCCACCCCAGCCATAGCTACATCCTTGGAAATGGGTGGTAAGAGGGACTTTGTAAACCACTCCATTAGGAGTTTTTTCAGAATCTGGGTCTTTGGGTCTTGATCCTCCTATGTCTTTTTCTCCACTCATGTATATGAAATAAAATGTGTGGGAGTATCTTGACGTAGTGATGTCAAGATATTTGTTCCTATATCATTTCGAATGGAAATTGGTTATGTGTTAAAAATTCCAACATCAAGTCATTAAAACTATTGAAGGAAGTGTCTTATAATTCAAAATACCATTTGGCCACACTTTTGGTCAGGGAGCTTTAGAAAATATTCAACCTTACACTATCATCCATCAAATAATTGGATGAGCACCTCTAATGATACATCATTATGTGCATGGAGGGGTCTTCTCTCGGCTTTTCATCGAATTTGGGCATGTCTGATGGTAGCTTCGCAAGCATAACCAACCATGAAGGGTTATAGGAAATACGATCATTTGTTAGACACAAACAATTAGGAAATTCTAATGTTGTAAGGAAAGGAAATGACATATGAGAAAATGAATATTCGGAGGAAGATGAAGTTTTTGAAGTCCTATATGAACCTTGTGGTCCCCCTATGTTTGCATTTTCAGAGGGTTGTGGTGTTCCGGATGTGTAAGTTCCCCCAGGGATGACGACATTCCCATGAACATGCATTCTCCCAAGACTATAAATTCCCTCGAGGGTATTTCCCCCAGGGGTAGGTGTATGCCCAAAAGGAAATGTGTTCCTAAGACTATTCCCAGGGAAGAACCCCCTGGGACTGGAGATATGGATAAAGGGATATCCTCCTCATTATGCAAAGTTACCCTCAATGGATTTTCCCCTAGGGAAGTATTTTCTAACATGCAAGAAAGTAAACCCTCCTGACACATTACTGCCCCCATACTGACTAGGGTATCCCCAAAACTACTAGGAAAGTTCCACCCAAAAGGTAAAATAGAACTCGACAATTTAGGGCCACTCATAGGAATGGCGGAGGTGGAAATAATTCCACTCTCCCATGGTAAAACCAAGGCTTGGACCCCACTATAAAGAGATCTATTTTGGGGCATCAGAATGGATGGGATGGGTGTGGGAATGTTGGGTATACTACTGGATGAAAAAGAGGACACAGTCAATATACTACAGATAGAGGAACCTATGGAAATGGGCATAGAGGGTGTAGGTCCAATGGAACTCAAGGACGGTAAAGTGGACATCACTGGGATTCCTCTAATACCACTCATGGATTGGCTCGATGGCTCAGCCAAACTGGATGAAACACTTGGGCCCAACATGGTGTAAGGTTCACTAAACAAAGAAAAAGGTTCACTGAAAATTTCCCTTACCTATACAAGTATGGGGGTATCAAAGCCAGTCAAATGAGGATTAAATTTGGGTGGAGGAATTCCATCAACCACTTCCACTTGAACTAGACCAGTCTCCTGAAACCAAAGATATGACTCTTCATATTCACTATCACCTATCTCGTGCTTCTTAAGAGGTGGTTGTACCTTCATGATTGGTTCTAGTCCTTGTCATCGACGGAATCGATGCGATAATTCTACAATGGTGAAAATAATATGTGCATATCAAAACGCAATTCAACCTAATGTTGATGTAGACTCGGAACCTAATAGCACACCCCAAAAAAATATAGGATAACAGCAAGAATACAAAAGGCTTAGGGGGCTTCTGAAAACCAACCCTCTGTGGGAGAATATGTCCCCACAATATTGGCTAGTGAAGGTATGAGGAGAAGTTACGATGACCTATGCAAAATATCCCCGACCAATGCAAGTACCCTTTATTAAGATGATCACCCTCCCCGGGAAATGAGACCATGAACGAAGCATCCTGGTTGAGTGTCATGTCAGCTTGACAGCGGAGCACTGTTAGATCCAACCAAAGGTTGCCATATGGACATCTGGAATCTACCACATACATAGGTAAAAATCCTAAATCTGGGTGACACGTGTCCTATCCTCCCTTCCATGTCAGTATGACCATGGATCAATAAAAAATTTCAACGTGTCTAGGGTGACATCATCATGAAGATGATTTTCCCTGCGACCAAGCTATATCGAAGCCTCATTTTCAATTTTGATCACAGATCAATGGTTCTAATTCAATCTAATGAAGTCCTCGGAGCCCTTATCATCGAACTTCATGTTGGAGCCTCACTCTGACAGGCATAACTCTGAAAATAGTCTAGATATCATCCTAGCTCATATAGATAGTCGAGATGTAATATCAGAGCTCCCTCGTCAGAGTATTTTTTGAATCCCAGATCCTGATCGCTCTGATGGGTGCGACTCTGATCAAAAGTCCAGGCTCAATCGAGTGGATTTGATGGTTGCTGAGGTTTACGCCCTTGTGTGTGTTTAAAGGATCAATAGTTCAGATTGATCATTGAGATCAATCTGACAGCTAATGAGTCTCACACCTATGTGAATTTGATTTCAAGCACCCAGCAGTATATGAAATGATTGCAGACTCATTTCAGGGATAGAGCTCGAGTGGATATTTTGGCCTATGAATATCCAACTACTCGACGATCTCAGCATAACCAATTTGAGAAAGTAAAACTAATTCATGCAAGTTTACCAAAGGGAAAACCATTAAAGAATCAAGAAGCAGGAAACAGTTTCAAGAAGTTGGAAGTGGTTTCAAGAAGTAGTTTAGGGCATGAGCAAGAGGAATAAAAGAGAACACAGGCACCCATTGTCAAGGTTGGAAGTTTGGGGAATTTAAGAGTTTCTTATAACCAAAGTTGGTTGTTCATAAGCCTTGAGCACAGTCAGTTGGTAAATGCGGCAAGAAACCAGATATTCATCCCCTACATTTAAGTTTTACTTTATGATTTATTCATCTATTGTATTTGCGTTCATGTATATCATATCCTACCATTTTTCCTTTCTTGTATCAGATCTGATTTATAAATATCAGACATCAAATTATACCTTATGTTCAGTGTTATTTCATGATGTTTCATCCTGATATAGAAATGATTTCCTCTAAATGAATGACCATTTCTTATCAGTTTCTTTATGCATTTAAATGATAAGCAGAGGGTACCTCCTAGAATTTGAATGTATAAAGATGTTAGCTAATTGAAGCATGTGTTTTTTGATCTGTTTACACTTGTTAGAGTTGCTAAATTATTAATTTATCAGCACGTTGTTCTTTTCCATAGGCTATAGGATTCACTTTTAACAGTGCCCTGTATGTTTATTCTTTTTTTCCTCTAATCCACTATTTCATCTTCCTTCCAAGCTTGATTGTCTGAGACACTCGTGGAAAAATTACTTCGAAAGTTGAGAGCATTTGTCAGCTGAACTGCGACTATTTGAGGTCCTTTAATTTTAGAAAGAGAGAGGGAAAAAATTCCCAAAATATTTCACAATTATTTTACTGCAAATCTGGCCTTAAGATTCATCCTGAGTCTTGGCCCCTGGGGTGCCTAGGCATCATTCAAATAACAGCTTGGAACATCTCAAGCGATGACAAGACAAATGAAGATAGTATTGTATCGATATTTCGATTTGATTTGGATTTCGATTGGCACTTTTTGTATCAAGAGGATAGTAGAGTTGTTTTTGTATCAAGAGGATAGTAGAGCTGTTTTTGATACAAAAAGTCAATTGGCACTTTTTGTATCAAGAGGATAGTAGAGCTCCAGTTTTTTATATGCACCTCTTTTTGAAGGACGTAATAAAATTTTATGATGTGTGTGTGTGTGTG
>ML808263.1:64126-116120 GCA_009831015.1 Picea engelmannii
CGTTATTTTGGTTGTTACTTATAAATGTTCAATGATGTGATTATTTTGTTATTTTGGTTGTTACTTATAAATGTTCAATGATGTGATTCGTATCCCTATGGTATGTACATGCATGCTACATAACGTAATTAATGAGAAAAAATGCATTCTAAAAAGTAGTTAGCTAACGAATCAACCAGCATATTAGATCCTCTTATACAATGACAATACTCAATGTGCTTGAAGTAGAATTAAAGAAGACAAACCCTCAAATAATTACGCAACAAGGTGGGATGTCTAACAATATAGGTGTGATTCAAATATGAGACCACAAGATGAGATTACATCCTGACAAATAAACGGTGAATGTCGAGGGCGAGAGCCTCAGAAAAAAGTATAATAATCACATTATCCTCAGCAATGTTGTTGGTTACATGACCAAGGTAAACACCCCTTGAACTTATAGTCTTATTAGTGGGAGAAAAGATCACCCAAGCAGCGGAAGCAATTTTTTGGGAATTACAATTGGTGTCCTCAATGTATCCCACAAATAATAAGGTGGACGACGACATATGAAAATCAAGCAAACAACACAATAATCAATTAATCGAGACAAGAACCACACATAAAATAAATTCACACCACTCCAAAACAAAAAACACACCTATGTACAAATCATCATGTGGGCAAATGCCCTAAGCCCAATACTTCTTAAGGTAGATCCCATTGTGAGACTCTGAAAGAGAATTTCCATCATAGTCAACTAGCTCGCAAGCCCTTCATTTCAAGACATGTTTGACATTGTAGGGACCAATCCAAAGGGGTTTAAATTTTTTGAACCTAATGTATCATGTTCCTGATCATAGAGCAAGACCAAGTCACCTTCCGAAAAGACACAAGGATGGACATATTTATCATACAATGATTCTATGTGTTTCTTATGAGTTTCATTATCCAATGTGGCATCACATCGTTGTTCATAAAAATGGGCCAGGTACAAGAGACTCCCCTCCTCGGTAGAGGTGTTGGGCAGCATTTCTACGGCTAGTTTTAATGATGGGATTTCCCATTCAATCGAGAAGATTTCCTCCAGGCCATAAATTAGTTAAAATAGGGTGAATCTAGTGGAAATCCTTACTGAGGTAAGGTAATCTCATAATGATGAAAATAGTATGAGAGGTGAGTTAGTATTGTGTTTCCCTAACATCCTCTAGATCATGTTCTTCAGAACAATATAAATGGATTCAAATTGGCCATTTTCTTGAGGATTATAGGGTATCGAGTTCTCATGGAGAAAACCCAACATGGTAGTTATTCTAGTCACCATATTGTTACAAAGTGGGACCCATGGTCCTTCATTATGGTCTTAGGAACACCGAACCTCGCAATGATGTCATTGAATACAAAAAAAGAAGTGGTGGTGCCATCATTGTGCCATCATTAGAAATTGTAGGCAGGGCCTTGACCCACTTAGTGAAGTAGTCAACAACCATGATAATTTAGCCATGTCCATTAGCACAGGTAGGCTTACATAACATAAAATTAATCCCCCATTTAGAAAATGGATCGATCCTCACCACGATATGAAGTCGAGCAGGATGAGCATGGATCTTATAGGTGAAGATTTGACAGGAATGACACTTGTGAACAACATTCATACAATCTTTGAATATTGTGGGCCAAAATTATTTGGCGCGTAAGATTTTGTGGGAAATGGCCAACCCAAAGAGTTGGCATTCACATGCTCTACCATGGCAGCCATTCAAAACTCTTTCATCTTCCTCGTGGATGAGGAAATGGCGTAGAATCAAATCAACCCTGGTACAATAAAGTGTATCATCAATGATGATGTATTCTCGAGCCTGATGTTGTATGCATATTCATTCATCATGAGAAATTTGAGGACAAACATTTTGGGTCCAGAGATAGAAAAAGACATCCCCATACTAAGGATCAATAGATTCAATTAGGAATAATAAATCATCGGGAAATGAGTCATTAACCACAAGTTCAACATCGACTTGGGGGATATTGGGCATCAATTCTACAAATGCCAAAAATTTCTTAGACTTGGAAAAAACGAATTCCAAATAAAACTCTTGGAGGATGAAAATCAACTTTGATTACTTTCCCCCAATGATATGACATCTCAGGATGTGTTGCCCTGGGTTGGCATCGAAAATAACAGTGGTCTTCTGCATGAGGATATAATGTCGTAAATTTTGGACATCATGCACTACTTCTAGGGATAACTTTTGAACATAAGAGTATCAAATCTCAGGACCAACGAGTCCCTTGATAATATAGAAAATGATATTCTCTTTTTGTGCATCATCTTCTTAGAAGAGCACCATTCCTATGGTAGATTCAAAGGCTGGGAGATAGAGCAAGAAGTCTCGACCATAGTTAGGAGGGATTAATAAGAAAGTCGACAGCATGGCCTTCATCAAGGCATCAAATGACCCTTGAGCTTGGTCATCCCACACAAAAGGTACTCCTTTCTTCAACAAGTGCATAAAACCTTTTGTGATCTCGACATAGTTGAAAATGAATCTACATGAGAAGTTTTCCTTCCCATGCAAACTTTGAAGTCATACAATGGTACGAGGAGGAGGAAAGTGGACAGTGGCCTCAAACTTCAAGGGATCAACCATAATCCCATACTTGGATACAATGAAACCTATCAATTTCCCATACACCACACAAAAAACGCACTTATGTGGATTCAAACGAATATTATAGTAGCAACAACATGCAAAATTGGCCCGCAAGTGACTAGGATGATCCTCAGGGTGCTTGGAATGAGAATCCAAATCGTCTAAATATGCCCCTACAATCTATTTGATGTCATGAAACACAAAATAGATGGTCCATTGGAAGGTGGATCCATCATTTTTAATACCAACTAGAAAATTTCGATAAGAAAAAGTACCCCAAGTACTAATGAAGGTAGTCTTGTGTTGATCTTCTAGTTTGATCTAGATTTAATTATAACCAGAGAAACCATCCATGAATGAGAATATTCAACTCTTGGCACATTCATCGATAATCCAATCAATGAACAGGGTTGGATAATTATCCTTTGGACTAGCCTTGTTCAAATCCTTATAATCGACATAGACCCTAATAGTGCCTCGTTTATTAGGAACTTGAACAAGGCAGGAAACCTATTCAGTCAAGGGAAAGGGATGCAAAAAACTATGAATGAAGAATATTTTCAACCTCCACTTTGATGGAAACATCTTTCTTTGGGTTGATCGGTCAAACCTGGACTGACTTGGCTTCGTCATACATTTTAATTTCATATTCGACAATCTAGGGGTCAATGCTAGGAACCTCTTCACAGGACCAAGCAAAAACATCATGAAATTATTTGAATAGGGCCATATACAGATCAATTTCTTGAGGATAACAATCAATGCTTATTAGGATGTGTTCCACGACACTTCGGTTCTAGGAAAAGTGTTATAACCCTAATTTTCACCAGACATGCTTCCTTGACATCAAGCCATCTCATATGCCTTCTTTTCCAAGCTAGTATTGAACACCTCTTCTTAAAAACACCCTTTTTAAAGGCCCACGCGCCCTTCTCCACTACAACCTGCGTGTACACTCTAGATGACTCACTACAGCCCGCATGTACCTACAAAAGCATGAAAAAAGGAAAATTACTGACGGAACACACAGCTTTGGGTAAGTTAACTAAACCTTTCAACCATGCATGGTCGGTCATTCGACCAAATACCAAGCTCCTTCTAGCCTATAAAATAAGGGGTAAGGGTCCCATTTGAAAAGAGGAAAATCATAGTAAATAAACTATACCCAATTGAGCACTCCCCTTGTCCCAACCTTTAGCCTTCCTTGTGCAAAGAGAAATATAGAGCAAAGCAATTGGAGGAAAGTTGAAGAGGAGCCCAGGACCAGTTTTGAGGAGCAGTGCCGACCACATATTGTAAGTTTACTCTTGTAAAGATTAATACAAAAAGGAATACTTTTCTCGTCATGCCATATCATGTGTTCGAGTTGAATGTTTATTTTATGATATTGTCACGACTAACCCAGCAATTAGTATATGAAATACATGTTCGTAACTTTTTGTTTGTTCATGAGTGAATGCAGGTTGACTTTGGGAGGAGGATTGCAATCAAAGAGTCATTGAAAGAAAAGGGATCAACATCAAACAAAGGACTTAAGGTAGAGTTATCAAATCTCATTTACAACTTTGTATTGCATGAATGTGGGGTTTTGTGTTGGGAGAATAGGAAAGCGTAGAAGCCTTTGAAATGGTCATTTTCTACATGCATGATTAGAGCCCTTAAATTCTAAGTCTGTAGGAGGGATTCCCACCCACAACAGAATTGGCAACCATATTGGGGATCTCTAGGGTTTTCTGGGGATACTTTTTTGGGTATTTTAAATTGGTTTCATCACCTTTTTTTCTGAGTTTCTGCAAAAATCTGAGCTAGCAGGGATTCTCGTCTTCCATACCAATTCTTCCTGCTTTCTTTGCTTGGCTACATTTTATTTTATGGGAGTCGTAGAGGTACATGCAGCCTACACAATGCCTGCATGCGTGCACCCACGCCCTACCTTCACACAGCCCACGTGCACACGCTAGCTAATGAAGTATCAGTTGTGTGTTTGAGTTCAAAAAAAAAAATAGAGAGGCAGTCATCCTCTTCCCTGTCAGAAATGATCCTTCTCAGGGGTTTTTTGGATCTCACTCTAATCTTCATTTTTTGCAGTTTGTAGCTCAGGTACCACCTCAGATTTGTTTTGTTCTATGAAATATTCCTTGAATTGTTTTATTTTTTCTGTCAAAGTAAGTTTTTGAGTCTTCAAGAGATTTTGGTTCTGAATACTAGTAGTCTCTGCCAGTGCTTTATTGCTTGTCTTTTCATTTTTGAAGAGTTGCAGAGGTACACGCAGCCTACATAAGGTCTGCATGTGTGTACACGCGCTCTGACCTTACACATCTCATGTGCACACGATGGTTGTTGAACTGTCAGCAGCGTGCCTGTTGAGAAAATTTTTGTTTAAGGAGAGGCAGTCATCCTTTTCCTTGTCAAGAGTTATACCTCTCAGGGTTCTTGATCTCTGTCATAGCAGTCGACAACTTAGGTCTAATTACAGCAAAGATTACTTTTTCATTAAAAGATTTCTTCTGTTTCTTAGCTTTTTTAACTTGTTTTTAGCTTGAAATTTTGAGAAAAATGAGTTGCATTTAAAAAAAAAAAATCCCCCTCATGGTCGGGGGGGGCATGAATCGTGCATTCATTAGTTTCTTTTAGAATATTTTGTTACTTCTTCTTTGATTGGAAGAAAATATATAAAAAAAAAAAAAAAAAATAGCTTGTTAGTTCTCTTTCTTTCTTGGAATTTGCCTTGCATTGTTATTTGAAAAAGAAAAAGAAATTATCATAGTGTTGTGTTTTCTTCTCATCTTAAAAGCATTTCAAAAGAAAAGTAAGAAAGATAATCCTTCTTTGCTAGTGTTCTTATCATTTCTTTTTTCTGCAAGAGTCTTAACAACATCAGTTTCACTACCGTACCCTTTTGAGTAAATCAAGCTAGTAAAAATAACACTAATTAAAATTTACTAGACTTTATGTTTGTAGGGTCCATCAACTAGATTAGTCTAGAGCCTTGATTTAAGTCGGAGAGGAAACTCTTCAAGGCTATAAAAAAAACATACGAGTCTGTGCTAGGGAGTGTTAAAAGTCCAGTATTGTGAAAGTTATCCGGGACCCCCCTCTAACACAGGGGCTAAACACGAGGTCACGTGCGGAAAGGTAGCGGAGATAACCCCTCCAAAGCCGGACCAAGCATAGTGGGGAACGCATATAGAGGGCTTGTTTTGAGATTTTGTCGATTGAATTTGCCACGGAGATTCATGGGTCTTGAATCCATTCGAGGTCCTCAGTTGTCTTCCAGGCCACTTTCTTTCGATACCCTTGACAGGTTTCGGGCTTGATACCCTACTCATTGCGGTCCACCCGACTATCGATTGTACCCGCCTGGTGATTGTTCATGAGTTGGCTACCTAGTTGCCTTTATTTTAGGGACTTACATAGGTGACCGCGGGGGTATACCACAATACCTAGGGAAGACATTGGGCCATGCTTTGCAGAGTATACTCGGAGGGTGCTTCCGTATTTGAGTTGCACTAGCACCGGTAAGTTTATCTAGTGTTGGTTGGTGTAATTGTTCTTCCAACTAGTTAGTCTTTTGCTTGATTTTCTTTTAGGAACTTTTAGTGTGTGCTCTGTGCTCCCTAGTTTTCCATAGTGAGTTAGTCAGTCATGGATTTGGGTCTCTGACCTAGGGTATTCGACTGCCCACTCCGCCGGTTGAGAGGACTTTTCAGTCTTCTGCTTAGAAACGTGGAGCCGCCTCTTTATAGGTGTTGTTTTGATAACACCGGTTGTTCAGAGTCAGTGTGTGAGATTTTTATGGATTTGAACGATCCCACAAGGGGAGAACCTCTACATAATATATTCATGGCTAAATTTCCTAATGATACCAACCAAGGAACCCCTTCGCAAGGGGATTCTTTTTCTTTTTCTTTCTTCGGAAACGTTGGTGTCCCTTTGATGGTCATTTTGTACATTCCTGGGTTGACTGTGGGACTATCGGTTTGGTTGGGTACCATTCCAAATGTCCTGAATGCTCTTAACGCTTCTTAGTTAAGAAACTTAAGTCATGGGCACCCTGTTGATGTTTCTTCATTAGCAAAGTCTTCTCCTCCTCCTTCTCCCGCCTCTGGTGAAAGTACAGTTACTAGTAACCAAAAGTCTAAATGAAATAGAAATAGGAAGAATAGGAAGAACAAATCACCAACCTCTGCGAGTCATGTTGGAGATAGGTCGACAACCTCTACAAGTCACATTGAAGACCAGCACCCAGACTCTGCAAGTTATGCTGGGGGAAATCACCCACCCTTTGCAAGTCATGCTGGGGGAAAGAGTCTAGTCACTGCTAGTCGTACTGGTAATAGGTCGGTATCCTCTACAAGTCAAGTTATCGACTCATCACCAACCTCTGCAAGTCATGTTGGAGATGTGAAACCATCCACTACTAGTCATGTTGGGGGCATCGATTCTGTTGAGAAACCTATACAAATAGGATGTAAGCGTAAGTTCCCTTGTAATCTTTGCAAGGGAGATCACCTTACTCATTTGTGCCCTGACATTCCAAAGGTACAAAGATTGTGGTCCCTGTCTGCAAGATCTTATGATTCTGAGTCTTCTGAGGTTTCCTCACAGTCTATTCATCCTTTGGTTGCAAAAGTGGTCATGTTGATGGAGTCATCAGCTGATCCCACTCCTATTTTGGGGGGTGAGGTGCCTTTAGGCCATGTAGTCTCTCAGCCTATTCAACCATTGGTTGATAAAGTGATCATGTCGATGCAGTCATCAGTTGATCCCACTCCTCTTTTGAGGGGTGAGGTGCCCTTAGACCATGTAGTCTTTCAACCTATGCAGCCATTGGTTGAGAAAGTGGTCACACCGATGTAGTCATCGGCTGATCCCACTCCTCTTTTGAGGGGTGAGGTGCCTTTAGACCATGTAGACTCTCAGCCTACGATGCCTTTGGTTGAGAAAGTGGTCACGCTGACGCAATCTTCAGTTGATCCCACTCCTCTCTTGGGGAGTGAAGTGTCTACCAACTATGTTTTTAGCGTTTCCAATTCATTACTTTCATAACAAGGGGGCATTCCACTCGTTCCGAGTACACCCCCTCCAAGCCCTAGGATGGTTTCCTTTGATTGGAATGATCTTGTTGAGCCTCGTCTTCCTTCTTATGCACCTTTTCAAATAAGGGTTGAAGTTAATTCAACAAACATTTATCGATGTATTGTGTATGAAGGAGCTTCCGCAAGTATTTTATCCTCCTCGGTTTGGAAAGTCTTGGGATCTCCTGAGCTTGTGTCTTCTTCGCATGAGTTGTTGGCTTTTGACAGATGTCCTAGTGAATATTTGGGGGTTCTTCCTTAGTTACCTATATATTTAGGTGGGAAGACTGTCCTTGTTGATGTTATAGTGGTGCAAGGCCCGTTAGATTTCAATATGCTTCTCAGGCGTTATTATGTATATGCTATGAATGTTGTGGTGTCTACGTTCTTTTGGGTGATGCATTTCCCTCACAATGGAAGCCTTATCACTATCGACCAGCTGGCATCTAATAATCACCATCCTAATTCGGCATTATTTATCAGACTACCCCTTTATATCTTCCTAGCGTTCATGTAGACTCTACCCCACCACGGGTTAATTATGTGGCATCTTATCCTCGATGTTCAATTGCTTCTGAGAAGGAACCTGTGAAATCATGTTTTCCTTCCCGAGACTTGGTCTCAGCAATTGATCCTTTGGTTTACCCAGTGGGCACATGGGAGCCCTTGCTTCCCCCTCTTGGTCCAAGTAATCTTGAGTCTCCTTCTGAGTCTGATCTCATTGTTTGTAGATCCTCAAGCCCTCGTGCTTGTGATTCTTCGTTGATAGACTCCACAAGTCATGCCCAGAGCCTCCATCGTCATATGAAATATGGTCAGTTTACTTCACCCTTTGGGACTGTCAACCCTCGCTTGCATGATTTCTCGGATTTTGAATTTCCTTCATATGAAGTTATCCTTGAAGCCATGACTACGGTTTCTATACTGAGGGACTTACACCATGGTTTGTGTTTTCTTCCCTTTTGGGAGACTTTCCAAGTTGACTATCAAAGAGACTCTTGGTCTGAGCCTGGAAGTGGGCTCTACCTAAACTAGTTTCATACATGAGTCTTAGCCACCACGGGTCTTCTTTTACGCCCTTTTCAGACCCTCTAAAAATGAAAATATTTTTGAGCGATCTTGTTTCCCTTCACACTCGTTAAACTAAAATTTGAAGGTATGTTTATTCGGTGGTAGTTTACCCCTTTTTCGGTATGGATGGTCAACTGTATGAACAAAGGTATACTCTAGAAGCCTCGGTTCTCTAGAAGAGTACTCTCAGATATAATTTTAACCCTTTTTCGGGCCTGAGGGACTAAAGTTACGAAAAAGGAACCCCCACGGAGTCCATAGTTAAGCTCTTTTCAGACTCCCTAAAATTGAAAAGATCGTCGAGTGACCTTATTCTTTCACACTCGTTAAAATGGTCCAGAATAACATTTCTGACGGAGTCCATAGTTAATCTTTTTTTCAGACTCCTTAAAAATAAAAAAATTGTCGAGTGATCTTGTCTTTATCACACTCATTAAAATGGTTTTGAATAGACATTTGGTCGGTGCTAGTTTACCCCTTTTTCAAGCCGACTAGACTATCTTCGAAAAAGGTACCATAGCGGAGTCTCCTTTTACGTTTTTTCAGACCTCTAAATATGAAAAACCATCGAGCTTACCTTCTCTGGGCTCGTTAAAATTACATCGAAGGACGTTACCATTATGTGTCTTATTAATCACGTTTTCATACCCACGTCTTTGGCATAATGTTGGCTCCATGTTGCTCTCAACTGAACCATCTAAAGCATGCCTTATACGCAAGCCCTATAGCAATTTGCCTCTGCGTCTTGACACCTTTGGCCCCGGGAGGGATTTTTCCGAATGTCCTTTCTCTGAACATCATTCTTGTCCTTGCGCCAAGAAATAGTATGTTTGCAACACTCGTTCCTCCTTTGTAACGTAGCATTATTTTATTCCTTTTCCAAAATTATTGAAAAAGACAAAAAAAAAACAAATATACCCCAAAAAGAGGAAGGGAAAAGTATTTTCTTTTTATTGTCAGCACAATGAGTCGCCCTTGGACAACGCACATCCTCTCGTTTGTTCTTCAAGCTCTGGGATTTAATATGACTTTAGGTAGTTGTTCTTGCTACATAGATTTGTGTCCTCCTCAGTTTGGTTATTCTTCCAAACATATGGAGAGTTTGTGCTGCCTCCTGCATCGTGAACTTATGACAATGCCATGCTTCCTGAGTCTCATCATTTGTCATGCTATTGTCCAAGGGAAGTTTTTACCAAGCCTAAGTCAGCCCCTCTATATTTTGTCTCTTGCCCTCATGCCCGACCATCCCAAAATTCCAATCAAGTCTTTGTTCAAAATCAATGAAGTCTTCAGCCTGATCATCAAGATTCTCTAGTCCATGACTGACGAGCCATCGAAGACCTCTAGGTAGTGAATCCGTACACTCATATTACACTCCTACCTGAGTTTTGAATATTTTGAAGTTGTTGCTCGAGCTATGAAGACCTCATCTCTAGCCATCAGGCCTTATCAGCTTCTAGAAGATGGATACTATACATGTATATCTTTTTTATTTTGAGATGTAGATCTGTTGTGTATTGCTCACGGCTACACTTTATATAGTTATATGACATGGATCTATAGTGTATTTGATTGGCAGCCATGATTTTATTCATCCTGGGCATGGGTATGCCCGCCTCGGTGAGACAATTTTTATTTTGCAGATGGCACCTCCCGAATTCTAGTCTCTGGGCTCATTGGTTTGGTACGTTAATAAAGATTGATAATGTATTTCAGCCATCAGATGCTCTTCTAACCTCACACATTAGGGGGCATCTGTTATAACCCTAATTTGCACCAGACATGCTTACCTGACATTAGGCCATCTCATATGCCTTCTTTTCCAAGCCAATACTGAACACCTCTTCTTAAAAACACCCTTTTTAAAGGCCTACGCGCCCTGCTCCACTACAGCCCATGTGTACACTCTAGTTGACTCAATACAGCCCACGTGTACCTACAAAAGCATGAAAAAAGGAAAGTTGTTGATGGAACACACAGCTTTGGGTAAGTTAACTAAACCTTTCGGCCATGCATGGACGGTCATTCGACCAAATACCTATCTCCTTCTAGCCTATAAAAGAAGGGTTAAGGGTCCCATTTGAAAAGAGGAAAATCATAGTAAAGAAACTATACCCAATTGAGCACTCCCCTTGTCCCAACCTTTATCCTTCCTTGTGCAAAGAGAAATATAGAGAAAAGTAGTTGGAGGATAGTTGAAGAGGAGCCCAGGACCAGTTTCAAGGAGAAATGCTGACCAAATATTGTAAGTTTACTCTTGTGAAGATTAATACAAAAAGGAATATTTTTCCCATCCCGCCATATCATGTGTTCGAGTTGAATGTTTATTTTATGATATTGTCACAACTAACCAAGCAATTAGTATATGAAATACATGCTCGCAGCTTTTTGTTTGTTCATGAGTGAATGTAGGTCGGATTTGGGAGGAGGCTTGCAATCAAAGAGAGAGTGAAAGAAAAGGGATCGACATCACACGAAGTACTTAAGGTAGAGTTACTAAATCTCATTTACACCTTTGTATTGCATGAATGTGAGGTTTTGTGTTGGGAGAATAGGAAAGAGTAGAAGCCTTTGAAATGGTCATTTTCTGCATGCATGATTAGATCCCTTAAATGCTAAGTCTGTAGGAGGGATTCCCACCCACAACAAAATGTCAATGGGAATAGTTTTCAACATATCTTCCAAATTCCCTTCTAAAAATGCACCATGAATTATAATGGGAGATTGGCACCATTGAACATTATCATCAGTGATAGGATTTGTAATGTCATCCTTTAACTTTTCCAAATCATTAAGAAAATACATTTGATGGTGCAAATCCTCCCATGGCTTATCGATTGAAGCCATGACCTCTATGATAGCTTCATCATAGGGAACATAGGGATCGATGAAGTAATCTAAAAATAAAAGAGGATCAACAACCCAGAAAGTCATTAGGTATTGATCAGATTCCACATCCTAATGGAGATCTGAACCAAAGTCAATGGATGATGACTAGATCTCCTGGTAGGAAATATATATTAGCATGAGTGGCATGGAAGCTCCATATGATTCAGCATCCTCTGAACAAGCGACCACCCAAGGATCAACAAACCCAGGGGGTCCACTAGAAAATTATGAAATCATGTTTATAGGAGCAACATTCACAGTGGGAGGTGGTGGGGGAAGAGGGAATGTTTGCATGAGAGAAGATTCTTTGAACATCCCCACACCAACACTCATGTAATACTATTGGGAATCACCGACAAAAAGTACATTAGACCCTGCATTGGATCTAACTTCTAGGGTACAAAATGCAAGTTGATCAATTGTCACTATTTTCCTTTGATGATGGAAGCGTAAGACCTTAAAGACATATGAGATAATCACAGTCATCTCATAGACCAAGCGCGCTTGAGTAACAAATTGTACTCAAGAGGTGCATCAACGACCTCCACATAAACACATAAATTATTTCCACCTAACTCAATGGGTAAGGCAGTGATATTCCCATGGGGATGGAACATATGGCCATCAAATTATTTAAACAATGGACATGACATAGACATAATGCAAGTCAAGGCTCCTTCATTAATCACAGTGCGAAGGATATTTTTCCCCATCATTCTCACTTTCATCAAGAAAATGATTTTATGGGAAATCCTATTATGAACCTAATAAAAATCAAATGTTTTAAAAATCGAATCTAAGGGATCAAACCCGCCTATAGTAGACAACAAATATTTTCACTGTATCGGAATCTTTGGAGGACTTCGAGTGCAGACATGGCACATGGTGCCTGGGCCAAGTCTTCCACAATATTGTAGTTATGGTCAGCCCATGTATTTTAATTGTGTGTCATTTGTAGAAGAAAACCCTTCAGTGGGAAAAGTGTTGTGTCAAAGGATGGTTTCTCAATATGAAGAGGGCCACCAAGTTGGGAAGAATATTTTGGCTCTTGCACATCAGGCGTATGCTTGGAATTGCCATAGTTCTTTTCTCGAGTCTATAAATTGATAGTCTGGTCACAATAAAAATTGTAGCATTTGAGGAAGACCCCTCATGATGAGGGGTACCTATCATGCCCCCTTGCGAAGGGACAACATTTTTTTCAACCATGTGTTGAGGTTGAGGGGGGAAAGGATGAGTTAGGATAGAAAGTTTCTCGGGGGCCTTTTGTTGAGATAAAATAATTGTACCTCATACTTCCAAGGAAACTAATGAGTAGGATGTTCCTCCCCATAGATTGTGTAGGGGAACCGACTCTTATTTTTCTCTTCCCCACCCCCCCCCCTGAATGTTTTTGTTGGGAGAAACCCCTGACTCAACATTGAAATATTTCTTTTTTTGTTCTTTTCTTTTTTCCCCCAAATTGTTGAGGATTAGTTGGTTGTGGACTGCACTAAATTCATCTCAGAGGTCTGATTGGGAACCATAGCAATTTGATCATTAGGCATAGTAGTCGACAAGTGTGACAAAATGGACGTATGACCCATCTAGTCAACTAACTGGCCCACAAAGGTAGGGGATACATAACCCATCACACCATCGATATGGAGTCTTGGGTTTGGATTTTTGGGATCTTTCGATGGCCTAGGAGCATGTGGGATAACATCATAGAGAGTAAACCAGCACTCGACAATTTCAAGCCACTCATAGGAATGGCAGAGGTGGAAATAATTCCACTCCCCCGTGCTAAAAACAAGGCTTGGACCCCACTATAAAGAGATCCATTTGTGGGCATCAGAATGGATGAAATGGGTGTGGGAATGCTAGGTATACTAGTCGATGGAAAATAGGACACAATCAGTATACCCTAGATAGAGGAACCTATGGAAATGGGCATAGATGGTGTAGGTTCAATGGAATTGAAGGACGGTAAAGTGGACATCACTAGTATTCCTCTAATCCCACTCATGGATTGGCTCGATGGCTCAACCAAACTAAATGAAACACTTGGGCCCAACATGGTGTAAGGGTCACTAAACAAAGAAAAAGGTTCATTGGAAATTTCCCTTACCTAGACAAGTATGGGTGAAGGAATTTCATTGACCACTTCCACTTCAACCACACCAGTCTCCTAAAACCAAAGATATGACTCTTCAAATTCACGGTCACCTATCTCGTGCTTCTTGAGAGGTGGTTGTACCTTCGTGATTGGCTCTAGTCCTTGTCATTGACTGAACCGATGTGGTAATTATGTAATGGTGAAAATAATATTTGAAAATCAAAACACAATTCAACCTAATGTCAATGTAGACTCGGAACCAAAGAGCACACCCCTAAAAAATGTAGTATAACAGCAAGAAAACCAATGGCTTGGGGAGGCTTCTTAAAACCAACCCTCTGTGTGAGATGAAGTCCCCACAATATTGGCTAGCGAAGGTATGAGGAGAAATTACGATGAACTACGCAAAATAGCCCAGACCGATGCAAGTACCCTTTATTAACATGAGCACCCTCCAGGGGAAATGAGACCGTGAATGAACTTATACCCCAAGTATTATAAGCATGTCCCACCTACATGAAACTTTGTAGGATACCTAGGAATGGTCACTAAGGCTACCACCTCATAATCAATGATTGAGTTAATAGTCATAAGTTCGAACACACGTAAGGGCAGGGTAACTAAACCCGAAGATTTGAAGGTGTTACCTCACACAGAGTGTAACCCCCCTATTTCCCCAAACTTGCAATTAATCATTAATTAGGATTACCATGTTATGATATGGGAATAGTGTAAATGTATTATTGTTCAATTGTCAAATAACTGACTGTGGGGGTGAAGCCTTGAAAGTACTATCCATGATATCACTAGAGGAAATAATGTTAACACAATAAAAGAATAGTTAATAAGAAAAGGACCGATGGTTTAACCCTCAACCACCCCCATGAATGGAAGAAGGGTCTAGCTGCAAAAGGTTAGCCTGAAGTACCACAGGGTCCTGCAGACCTAGAATGAACCCGGGTTTCCTTCTGACAGAAGGAACGGGATAGGCGGTTTGTGTGTGCAAGGAACGCAAGGGAATGTAAAGAGGAGAGTCAAGAATGCGAAGGGATTCCAGTAGAGAGAACGATTTGAAGGCCACGATATTGATGCGGAGAAATCATCTGATAAACCTCGTTGAGGCCGTGACAGAGAGGGAGATCTCTGAGAGTATGCAAAGAACATGACCTGAGTAGAAGTCTGCGAGCTTGATGCTAATTAAGCATATAATAAACCTCACAGAAGATGTGAAAGAGAAAGGATCAATGACAATTGGCATAAATTACCTGGTGATATCATGGCTTGGCATGAGGGTGGCCAGAGTGCTAAGAATGAATGCCTCTAAGCCTATGGTTGGGTGGAAGGACGAACACCCACAGTCAGTTAGTTTTCTACCACCTGTAATAGATAAGTAATCTTATATCATGTGTATTTAAGTGGTAACTATGAATTAAAGTTGGATATCCTATAATGTTGCAGGGATGGACATGTTTCCTTAATGGTTATATTGTATCCCTTCAATTCTGCCTAATTGTGTATTTAAGAAAATAAAAAATTCTTTGGCCTATACACATAAATGCATGAGCCCTGTGGTGGCTCAAGTTAAAATAAGTGAACTGTGAAATTGTTGACTTTGGGCAGAGCCTCATGTGTGCATGCTGACACTCCCAGTCATTCTGAAGGAAGGGGTCGGTTAAACTTAGGAGAGGTAGTGCATGTGTGCATAGAGTCTCTATGGGGAAGGAAGAGATCGAGAACCCCACTTAAGTCCTAGAGTTGATAAAGGAGTGCAAGAGGTGCATGGAGTATTTCTCTAAGTGTTAGGTTCAGGAGAATTAGCGCAAAATACCTAAGTACTTTAGGAGATAACAAAACTTAGGTAGAATAGCGAGTTTCAAGCCTCGAAAGGAAAGATCCTTTTGTTTGAAAGACGAATGAATAAGATTAGTTTGGGAGGCGCCGAAATTATTCACGATTGTCAGATATGGAGAAATAATGTGGGCGATAACCCTTAGAGCCCTTCAGATTTTGTGAGTTCAATGAATTGAGCATATTCTTCGCACTGGAGTTGAATCTCCTGAAGTCCTAAATTTAATCTGGGTCGTATATCTGAGGATGCCCAGGAATTATCCCAACCGTCAGATCCCCGATATAGTCATCCCAGCTTTGACCACTTTGGGAGGACAGAGGGTTGGTAACACCAAAACCCCCTAAGTCTCGAAGTCCCTAAGTTGTTGTGGACCGTGGATATAAGGATCCTTCAGGATCCCTCACGATTGTTCGATCGTGGGGACGCATGTGTTACGTCGATATCATGTGGGGTCCCATGTGTCGAGTGATGGCGTTTCCAGGTGTCCCTCTCAGATTGTTACACATTGGGACCCAAGGGACCCTTGAATGAAAGTTACAAGTTGTATATCTTTGGGGTCGTGTAGATACCCTCAAACCATTAGATTGAGGTTGTGGTCAGCTCGGTGTTGACCAAATCTGGGAGAAAAGAGGAGTTTGCATCGCAAAACTCCCGAAGAGCTGAAGAGCCAAAATAGATCTGAGTCGTCCAAGCCAAAAGGACTGGTGTCATCAGATCCTGCACTCTGGAGAGAAGTCACTTCAGGAGAACCAAAGTGTGAAGGCACGAGGATTTCCGAAGGCTAGAGTCTCAAAGTCATCCCAGCCGTCTGTTGGAAGGGATGTGTGGAAGAAGGTATTCCATTTCAAAGGAATGTCACTACGGGAGAAAAGGGAATGTGTTGAACAAGAACTCCCGAAGGCCGGAGAGTTGGAGTTCATATGAACCACCCATCAGCTGAGAACATGTGTCATTTGATCTTCCATTTTGAAAGATAGCCACTTCAGAGGAAAGTGGGATCGCATGAGTTGAGAACTCCTGAAGCTCGAACTATCGAAGTAAATCATGATCGTCGATCTGAGAGGGACACGCGTTAGCATATCGCAGAGTCTGGTAGTGAGAAATCTGGGGGAAAGGAAGTGGAGCATTGACCAGAAGTCGTCTGAAGCTCCAGAGGTAAGAATTCATCATAGTCGTCCTTTGTTGGAACACGTGGGGACTAGAGATTTACTCCAAGTGAAACTTACTCCATAGTAATTGAAGAATAAAGGCATGAGAACTCCCGAAGGCCGGAGTGTCAAATCTCATTAGAATTTTCCATTGGAATAGGACACGTGGCGTGAGATCCGTCACTTTGGAGGATTGGTACTCCAGAAGAAAGGACGTGAATGAGTGTTGATTGCAACTCACTCGAAGTGGGGCAAAGGATGGATATCAATCGTTGATCGGGGAAAACATGTGGCGCTTGATCTGTGACTTCGGGTATAGACCACTTATGAGGAAAGAGGTGTTTGGAGTGTTTGAAACTCCCAAACAGTGAAGTCCCAAAGTAGATCACAATCGTCGATCATGAAGGACGAGTGACACTCGATCTGTAAATCCGGGTACGGAGTACTTCGGGGAGAAAAGACTTTGGAGCGTTCAAAAATCCCAAACATCAAAGTCCCGAAGTGAATCAGGGCCATCAAAATATCTAAGGACACACGGCATTGGATTGTGAACTTCAGATATTTTCCACTCCAAAGGATTTGTGTGGTGGTTGTCTTGGCATTTGGTCATAGCCCACAGTCATATGTGAGTATAGATGGATGGAAGAACCCGAAGAACTTGGGAGAGGATATCTGACAGCTCTGAGCTTGGTTCGGAGCATGGAGACCATGGCTGCAAAGCTCTATAAGAGCATAATGGAATAGAGACCTCGAATGGGGGTTTTGATTTTCTTAAGAAGAACGAAATTTTGATGCCTCACCATGGGTGTGTTAAAAATTGGTATCAGAGCATGGCAACAACACTTGGCCTGCTTGGGCTCATGCACGAGTCATATGAAAATATTTATGGAGAAATTTAAGGGGTAACACCCTATCTTACCACATTCCTAAGAGGCTTAGAAAACCTCTACTGAAGAGAGGAATGAGATCCTTTACTGTTTGGAAATTGGCACTGTATGTTGCTAATGTTCCCAAATAAAGAAGTTGAATTCACTGTGAAATTGTACGTGTTGTTGTACAGTCATAGGATTTGGTTACCAAGGCTAAGATAATCATGTGGAGAATATTACTGCCAAACATAAATCATATGCATAAGTTACTTGGGTAGAAGGTTGCAGATTTAAAATACAATTGGGATTTTACCCAACGATATTGAATCATGCTAGTCTATAACAAAGGGAGCCTAGAATTTCTTGGGAAATGATAGTCAATCCTACAGGAATGGGATTATGTTGAAGAAAACTAATATTTAAACTAAAATAGCAATGTGAACGGATGGAAAGGATCTGTAGCAGTAATGATTACTGCTTTAATTAAGGGTTAAACCTAGTATAGGTTTATAACCCCTCACAATTAGAGGAATGAGTATGGTGACCATTCCCTGAAAAGGGAGAGCATGTGAAACTCTTGGGTTTCAAGTGGGCTGTGAAACAATTTTTTTTTATGGGTACAGGAATTGTTGGACAAGGTTTTTCTAATCAAGTTGATAAATGGAGTTGTAGAAATATAGAGTGATTGAGTGAGAAATCACAGCAGCCTCCCTTTCTTAGTGAATAGGAAACTAATATGCCAGAGTTCTTGTGGGAGGAGGAGAGTGGCCTCCATCCCTGACTGTTGCTAAACAGAAGGAGGAATTCTATGTGTAATGGTCAAGACCGATCTTGACCTAAAGATACTCTGGATTTCTGAACTAGGATACTTAGTAAGTAATATAATTTGAGATTGCATTTGGGCTCTAAGAGAATAGTCCAGATGGTATTAAACAGTAAATTGTTAAAATTAAGATAAAATGGTTGACTAAATGTTGATCATGTATGTGGTAAAGGAAGTGTTGGGGCACTTCTTGAAGCCCAATGGGTCAGATTGACATCCAGTGGTGGATGGTAGCCATATAGATATAGTTGGAAGCTAGTTTGCTTGATTTTGTTACCTTGGGCATGGTTATAATTGCCCATATTGTATTTATAAGTTGGGTAATGTTCCAGGGAGGTTGAGGCAAGAGTGTTTTCTTGCTAGTTGTTATCGTATAAAAAGGGAACATAGTTATGACTATGTCTTATTCAACTTCCATGTGGATGTTGTGTAAATGAGCAATGATGGTCTATTGTCAGGATAAGAGGAAAATGATTATGTCTTGAGGATCACATGAGAATGATTTTGAAAAATCATGAATTAACTAATTTTTGAATGGAGATGTATGTAGGCTGTGAAATATACACATGGAATCTACACACAGACTTTTGATTATGCATATGGTTAAGTACATCATGGATGTAAGTTAACAAAACCAGAATATGTATGGATACATAATTTGGGTGCATTACAAAGATGCATGTTTATATCCCTATGGAATATTTGGTAAACAGTTAAAGATAACTCAATACTGAGGCCATCACAGCTAGTGATGGATGTGCAATAAGGAATTTGCATGTTGAGGGAGTTCATGTGGAAGAACAGTGTGAAAACTCTATCAAGAGGTCAGAGTCACAACCTTAATAATGGTTGAGAACTAAGCAGTGGGCTACAAGCTTATATATATATATATAAGAATCCTGGATTACATTTTGAAAGAATCATATAATGAATAAGAAGACTAATGAATGAATAAATGAGTATGTTTGATTGAATAGGAATGGTTGAAGCCATGTTAAGAAAAGGCAGTGAGGCCTTTAGAGATAACTCAGCTGGGATGAAAAGTCCCAGGCGGTGTAGAAAGAATTGGAAGAAGGGGAGAGCCCTCAATTCTTTTCTTGATGAGTATTATGTTTCCTCTGGGATGAGAGAGATGGTACGCTAATGAAAGCGAATGATTTGGCACATAGTGATATTGGTCGTATTGTTGTAGAAACAATCGAAATTTTTTTATGTTGCACTCATGAAAACATTAAGGATAATGTGATGAAGTGAATAAAGATGTGCTAGGATGTGTCTGAAAATGTTTTATTGTCTTAATGTTATGCATGAAATTTTTGAAAGGAAGTTGTATGCCCCGAATACCCAAGTAGAGTATGATTCAGGAAGAAAACCCGTATTGAATCAGGATACTCAAGAACCTGACAGAGGAGATGAATGTGAGTTGCTCATCAGAGGGAAGACCGATTGCAGTCGTCAAATCGACTTCACTATCCACTGGAGTTAACAGATCAAACATCAGTCATTCGATTAGATCGACGGTCGGGGATCATTGTGGAGCACGAAGGTGAAATTAATGGATGTGCTAGTTCACAGCCCACAATCAACCAACGTTGTTGATCTCATAAGGGTGGAAGATCAACGGCCATGATTAGACAGAGTCAGGCGAACATTTTTCATATTGGACCCCACAATCACTGTGAGCCGTCGATCTGCGAACATAGATCGATGGTTGGGAATCATTGTGGAGCGTGAAGGTGAAATTAATGGAAGTGCTAGTTCACGGCCCGCAATCAACCAATGTCGTTAATATCATCGGGGAGGAGAATCAAAGACCATGATTAAAAGAGCTGGGAAAGCAATTTTTAGATTGTGGAGATTGAACTCTCTGATAAAGAGCGAGCATATTGGGATTCCACAATCACTGTGAACCATCGATCAGTGAACGATCAGTGGGAGAACCTACAAGGAACCTACATGTTAATGTCATGTAAAACTCGTACTGTGATTTGGTTATGTGGTTGAGTTTAGCACATCGAAGATCTGTATCAACCTAAATTCTCAGTCAAACACTTCTCTGTTGGCACTATTATTATTATTTGGAAAATCGTGTGGTTAAAATCGATCGAGGGCTAAGATCGACAGCCCACGATCATTGCGGAGATTTCATATGCACACAGGTTAACGTAGAGACCTACACCCGTAATTTAAATTCAACATAGCATTGTTTTGAGTTTGGGATACGATCGTAGATCAGACAGCCCGTATTCATTGTGGAGATCAGAAGGAGAATTAAAACGTGAGCTAGTTGATGTTCTGCAATCCCTTGCATTCGTTGGATCTGGAGGAAGATGGATCTACATCGTCGAATTGCAAACAAGGGGTTTAGCCAGGACCATAGCACCCAGAAACGGGCGCTGAAAGGGTAGCTCCTAAAAAGAATAGACCTGAGGTCACATCTCTCAGTCGCATGGAGAGAAAACAGAGTTCCTTTGGGCCAGTCAAGGAAGATAGAGTTTAACACTCGGTGTTAGACTGTGGTCATGAGGACTGGGTCTAGGGGAATAAAGGTGCTCATAGATAGCACATTGCATGGAATTTCTCGAGGAAATGCATGTTTCCATGAAAGGAGGACCTTCCAAAAAATTTACATACATTATATGGATGTCAAAGGAATGCTTAAAGGAATTCATGTGAAACCTAGAGTTTCATGAATGACGATTTTAGGGTTGTGATCAATTCAGAGCAGAAAATATGGTTCTGCTAAAATAATAAATATGGACAAAGAATCCATATGGTAATAAGTTGGTTGAATTCAAACACACCTTGGTAGGAGTGTCTAACCTGAAAAGTGATAACCTAAAATCGATGCAAGGGTGCATTGGGTATGAATGTGGCCACGAATGTTGGCACATTCATTAAAGTCAATTGATATATGAATTTCATTTTGAAAAGTTGATATACTGAACTAATGCATGTGTAAGGAATGAATTTCATTTTTCTTTGTATCATTGAATAGATAAAAGTGATTAGATTGTTAGCATGCACAATTTAAGAATTGTTTGTGATAACGTTATAAAGGTGCAGTGAAAAATATGTGCATGGGAAACTAACAATTTGTTTGGCTGAGGAAAGTTGACTTGCAGGAAGAAAGATTCTTGGATAAGGAAATGTTGCAAGCCCATAAGGAATATTGATTTCTTGCTAAGATAAAATGTTATGGGGAGGAAAGTCCCATGCTTGTGAATCTATTCCGTGCGGAACAGATCGGAAAAAAAAAATGAAGAAAATGGAAAATTTGTGGGTGACAGATTTGCAAGAAAATTTTGAATTTAGAATTTATGATGATGTCTCATGAATTTTTGTATACATGTGATACAGGTGAGAAGAAAACATCTATCCAAAAAGGACAGATGAAGGTCGTCAAGCCGAAAAGAATGAAAAATGGCTACTATTGAACCATGAGAACCCCGTGGTAAGCCATGATCGCCAAGAATATGTTGTGTTGAGGTAACACAAGTCAGAGGGACTCCTCAGTAGAGAAATTCTAAGGGATGCCTCGACTGTAAGGCTCGATAAAGTCTTTGATATTATTCCTGTGCGAGAAAACCTTCGCAAGGCAAGATAGATCACCCGAAGAACTGTATAACAGAGAAGAGGATGCATGAGCCTGGGCCTGGAGGGTGCGTGACCTCAAGGAAGAGGAGACTCGGATAGTTCTTGTAAACTATGGATTGGGATCATGCACACAATGGGTATGTTAAGGAAAAACAGTGATCTTGGATAAAAAAAACAGCCATGTGGATACAAATCCACAAACTGCGTAGATAAGTATTGTGCTAGATTATGAAATTTTTCCTAGAAATTTTATGCAGCAGTAAAATGTTTTCACATGAGACTATGATTAATGTGATTGTTGTCCAAGAATTATTGAAGGAAGGTGACGAATATTTAGAGTCTAAAAAGGGACCTGACCGAGAAAGAAGTTTAAGAATTCTGAAGTGGTTGAATGAGAAAGGCATGACAGGTGTTACCGAGAAATAACATCGAGGATGGTGTTCCTTTTAAGGGGGAGGGAACTGTAACACCCCTATTTCTCCCAACTTGTAATTAATCATTAATTAGGATTACCATGGTGTGGCATGGGAACAGTGTAAATGTATTATTGTTCCACTGCCAAATAACTAACTGTAGGGGTGAAGCCTTGAAAGTACTAGCCATGATATCACTAGGGGAAAGAATGTGAACATGATAAAAGAACAGTTAATAAGAAAAGGACCGATGGTTGAACCCTCAACCACCCCCATGAATGGAAGCATGGTATAGCTGCAAGAGATCAACCTGAAGTACCACAAGGTCCTGCAGACCCAAAACGGACCTGGGTTTCCTTCTGACAGAAGGAATAGGGTAGGCGATTTGTGTGTGCAAGGCACACAAGGGAATGTAAAGAGGAGAGTGGAGAATACGAAGGGATTCTAGCGAAGAAAATGAGTCGAAGTCCACGAGCTTGATGCGGAGAAAGCATCTGATAAACCTAGTCGAGGTTGTGACAGAGAGGGAGATATTTGAGAGTAAGCAGAGAACGTGACATGAGTAGAAGGCTGGGAGCTTGATGTTGAGGAAGCATCTGATAAACCTTATAGAAGATGCGAAAGAGAAAGGATCGATGATAATTGGCATAAATTCCCTGGTGATATCATGGATTGGCACGGGGTGGCCAAAGCGCTAAGAATGAATGCCTCTGAGCCTATGGTTGGGTGGAAGGATGAACACCCACAGTCAGTTAGTTGTCTACCACCTGTAATAGATAAGTAATCTTATATCTTGTGTATTTAAATGGTAGCTATGAATTAAAGTTGGATATCCTATGAATGTTGCAGGGATGGACATGTTTTCTTAATGGTTATACTGTATCCCTTCAATTTAGCCTAATTGTGTATTTAAGAAAATAAGAAATTATTTGGCCTGTACACATAAATGCATCAGCCCTGTGGTGGCTCAAGTTAAAATAAGTGAATTGTGAAATTGTTCACTTTGGGCATAGCCTCACGTGTGCATGATGACATTCCCATTCGTTCTAAAGAAATGGGTCGGTTAATATTAGGAGAGGTAGTGCATGTATGCACAGAGTCTCTATGAGGCGGGCATAGATCGAGAACCCCCTTAATTCCTAGAGTTGATAAAGGAGCAAGAGGTGTGTGGAGGATTTCTCTAAGCGTTAAGTTCTAGAGAATTAGCACAAAACATCTAAGTACTTAAGGAGCTGACAAAAATTAGGTAGAATAGTGAGTTTCAAACCCCGAAAGGAAATATCCTTTCATTTGAAAGATGAATGGATGATATTAGTTCGGGAGGAGCCGAATTTCTTCACGATCGTCGAATATGGAGAAGGAATGTGGGCGTTAACCCTTAGAGCCCTTCAGATTTCACGGGTTCGGCGAATTGAGCATATTCGTCGCACAGGAGGTGAATCTCCCAAAGTCCTGAATTTAATCTGGGTCGTAGATATTAGGATGCCCAGGAATTATCCCAAACATCGAATCCACGATATAGTTATCTTGACATTGACCACTTCGGGAGGACGAAGGGTTGGTAACACCAAAACCCTCGAAGTCCTGAAGTTGATGTGGACCGTGGATCTAAGGATCCTTCAGGATCCATCATGACTGTTCAATCGTGGGGACACGTGTGTTACGTTGAGATCATTTGGGGGCCCATGTGTTGAGTGATGGCGTTGCCAGGTGTACCTCTCAAAGTGGCACACACTAGGACCCAAGGGACCCTTGAATAGAAGTTACGAGTTGTAGATCTTTGGGGTTGTGTAGATACCCTCTAAATATCAAATTGAGGTTGTGGTCAGCCCGGTGTTGACCGAATTCGAGAGAAAAGAGGATCTTGCATCGCAAAACTCCCGAAGAGTCGAAGAGCCGAAGCAGATCTCAGTCGTCCAAGCCAAAAGGACATGTGTCGTCAGATCTTTCACTATGGAGAGAAGTCACTCCAGGAGAACTGAAGTGTGAAGGCATGAGGATTTTCAAAGGCTGAAGTCTCGAAGTCATCCCAATTGTCCATTGGAAGGGATGCATGGCAGAAGATCTTCCATTTTGGAGGAACGTCACTCCGGGAGAAAAGGGAATGTGTTGAACAATAACTCCCGAAGTCCGGAGAGACGAAATTTATCTGAGTCATCCGTCAATTGAGGAAAGGTGTCACTCAATCTTCCATTTCATAAGATAGCCACTTTTGAGCAAAGTGGGGTCGCGCGAGTTGAGAAATCTCGAGGCCTGAATTGTCGAAGTAAATCATGACAGTCGATCTGAGAGGGACATGCGTTAGCAGATCATGGAGTCTGATAGTGCAAACTCCGGGGGAAAGGAAGTGGAGCATTGACCAGAAGTCATCTGAAGCTCCGTAGGTAAGAAATCATCCTAGTCATCTATTGTCGGAACACGTGGGGACTAGAGATTTACTTCGGGTGAAAGTTACTCTAGAGGAATTGAAGAACAAAGGCACGAGAACTCCCGAAGGCTGGAGCGTCGAAGCTCATAAGAACCATCCATTGGAATAGGATGCATGGCGTGAGATCCGTCACTTCGTAGGATTGGTACTCCAAAATAAATAACGCAGAGGAGCGTTGACTGCAAGTCACCCGAAGCAGGGCAAAGGACAGATATCAACCGTTGATCGGGGAAAACACATGGTGCTCAATCTTTGACTCCAGGTACAGAGCACTTCGGAGGAAAGAGGTGTTTGGATTGTTTGAAATTCCTGAACGTCGAAGTCCCGAAGTAGATCACAATATTCGATCACGAGGGACGCATGGTGCTTGATCTATAACTTTGGGTATGAAGTAATTCGGGGAGAAAAGACTTTGGAGCATTCGAAACTCCTGAACGTCAAAGTCCCAAAGTGAATGAGGGTCATCAAAATCTCTGAGGACACGCAGCATCGGATTGTGAACTTCGGATATTTTCCACTCTGGAGGATTCGCGTGGTGGTTGTCTTGGCACCTGTTGTCTTGGCGTCTGGTTATATCATGCGGTCATATGCAAGTACATATGGATGGAAGAACCTGAAGAACTTGGGAGAGTATATATGTCAACTCTAAGCTCAGTTCGAAGCATGGATACCATGGCTAGAAAGATCTGGAAGCGAAGAATGAAATAGAGACCCCAAACGGGGGTTTTGATTTTCTTAAGAAGAAAAAAAATTTGACACCTCACCATGGGTGTGTTACACAGAGGCATGGCACTAATGAAACTTTGATATACATAGTAATCGAAGTGATATCCCAAACACCAAAACAATCAAAGAGGGGTAATATCCCTACTTTCCTCAATACGACCTCGTTCTTGACTCCTATTTTAAAGGAGCTTCCAGACACATTGGTTGCAAAAATGTAATTTACACTCTTTAACGACTTCTAGATTTCATTTTTTTGGCCTTGAATGGTTCAATCTCCAATCCTATTCCAAGGCCCTAAACTTATCTAGTGTTAGTTCACTAGCAAAGAAAAGAGTCTAGTTGATCTTGACTTTATGAATTTTTTCTTATGGTTGTTTTTAGGTCGAAGGGAAATGGATGAAATTTTTATGGTGTTTTGGACTCTTGAACCAACCAAATAAATGTAAATATGTCAATACAATCGTTCAATTCAATTAATTCTATCTACGAGATCAAAAACATATTTTTATTTCCAAACTTTACAACGCAACCTCTCAAACACCAAGCAACCATGGAAGCCAAAACATAACCAAAATTTGACAAGATCTCAAACCAAACACTTCAACAATGCACTTTGTCTTTAATGCTTCAAAATATTGTATGCATGCAAATATTTTTTTGTCTTTTCCAATATGATGCAAAAAAGTTCATGAATCTAATCAAGAACACAATCTTCAAATGGAAAACAAGTGAATCAACAAACATAGGGTTGTAGTACATTGGTAGTGATGTTGCAAAGCACACTCCAATGTATCTACAGGAATCTCAACCCAAAACTCACTATGAAGGTGTCGACCTTATTTTTTCTCTAAGTCTCTTACCTTTTATTCCCTTTATTTTTTTTTACACTTAGAAAAAATATAATCTATGGCAAAAGACCCCACCAATACTTAACCATTTTTCATATATTCTATGGAATGGAGAAATCACGAGGATGTAATTTATTTTCAAATTATAGTCATGAATTTGTCCACCCATGGTCTCATACTTACTCATATTTCAAGAGTCGTGGAAGTGGGACTCTATTCATCATGTCGAAAAGTATTTTGTTCTCCGTCCACCAATATTCAATACTTGATCTTAGCTCAAAACGATTTTACAACCGCAGAAGCGGGATTCTTCTCCATCCTATTTTTTATACATGCCTTTATCCTCTCCATTGAAGCTCTTTTCTGTGTCACAATAACCAAGAAAGCATTGAATGCATAGCTTGTGTGAATTCAATATTTGAAGGACTATTATTAAATGGCATTCTCTTCGAAACTAACCTCTTAATTTCAAAATTAAATTCACCTAACACTTCTCCCGGAACAAAATCTTCAATGGTAATACTAAAAGAAAAGATTATTTTGTAATTGCAGAAGCATTATGCATACCTTAACGACAAAGTTTAAAGAAAAGATGGCGAGAAGAAGGGAGAGATTTTGGGGTGACACACTGAACACCTTTGTGCTAGAATTCCCACATAACCACATGTCAAAAACTTACAGGTCTTATGCTTCATTACCACTAAAATAAAGAAATGTTAATAATATCTGACATTTGGGATAGTTCCAGCAAGATGTGTTCCAGAAGTTTTCGACACAAAAGACTTGGTGATATGGTGCACTGAAAATTTTGAAAAGGATAAAAGAATTATCAAAATGAATGGACACTAACCAATCTCTCTAGCACCACCATCTTTCAGCTAGATGCTTAATTTTCCAAAGTTGACGGCAATATTCAAGGTCGAAGAAGCTAAAATTTTCATTAAAGCTAAAAATGGTGGTAGGGATGTGTTACCACAGTGTCTTGAAGACTCGACGACAATGTTGGAAGATTTATTAGCAATATAGGACAGTCACTTAAAGAAACACTACAAAGAAATGGCTTGGTTTATGGCTAGAATACTTGGATTAGAGTCTACTACTATTATTCCCTGGTTGGCCCTTTGTATTTTATATTACTCTGTTCAAGGAAAAATAATTTTTTATCGTTTGAGAATTATATCTACAGAAATATCGTCTCAACTGTCAAATTTTAAAAAAGATAGGAAATTCTACGTGTCTGGATATTTGGTTTTTTCTATTGTTGATGTTCATGAATTTTGGGGCTTGAATTTATCAAAACAAGTTGATCTCAAAACAAACCCAATTTACACATGGTATCCTACCCTCTGGAAACAAAAAATGACGTGTCATTTCTATGAAGTTTATAATTCCTTCTTATCTTCTTTTAAAAGGCTTATGTTTGGAAATAATATTGTAAGGTTATCATTGGAAGCAACATCATTCTTAGACCAAGGGGGGACGTTTGAATCTAATAAAAAATACAGTATAATCAAAATTTATTGTGCTCAAGAACCCCCAATTTATCTCTCGTTCTATGTATTTGACAAAATGTTCATAATAGAAGTCTACAGGCAGTACAGATTCTTGGAAAATTACTTTTGTCAAAGAAATAAAAAGAAATCCATTCAATTGCCATGGAAATTTGGTGAAATCACGGTAAAATGCCTCAAAAAGTGATGAGTTTGCGACTCAATTTGATCAATACATTTTAAAATTGGCAAATTTGGTGAAGGGGTTTGATCCCTTATAGTATTTCATGAACCATATTACTTATGTTCATTTTAGTGTTTCATATATAAATACCTATATTTTTGGAGAGAGGAAAATGATGAAAACAATTCTAAAAAAGTACCAAGTGGAGATCTTGAAACCATAATAAGTACAAATGAAGCACACATGAAACATGGGAGAGTTGCAAGTGATAAAAGCACCAAATATCATAATTCATCTCAAAGAAGAAGCACACCAAAATGGAATTCCTAAAATATTATTCAAGAAAAACAAAATTCTTCAATTGATAATTCACGAGATGGTGATTATTCTAATCATCTGGAAAAGAATATTGAGAAATTCCATAAATTACCAATATATAAAAGAAAAAGGAAAATTAGTCAACAAGAATCAAAAGAATACATACATGGAGATGATTTTCTTCTCCAAGACATGGAACTTGACACCAACATTGAAGGTATTTAATTTCCAGATGATGAGCAAAGAATTTAGCAAGAGAAATAAATGGTAATCCAAGAAACTACCTTTTATGAAGAAGAGTCTTTGACCCTTCATAGTGCGTCATTTGCCAAAGATTTGAAAAAGCAGGTCTTTGAACATGTCAATTCAAAGGGAAAAATAATAAAGATTCAGAGATGGATTTAAATAAAGTCCCAGCATCAAAGATTCTGAAAATCCACAAAATCATTGGTGATGCTTTAGATGTATCAATTGATGACATAGAAGGAGAAAATGCATGATCAAAAATAAGAGTTAAAGAGTTAGAATATACATTGGCGCCGCCACCTATCCTTGATAGCCCATTGGAAACTATTCAACCTGGAACATTAAATTTAAGGTTGAAAGGAATATCAAGTTTATTGGTTACAATCAGAAAATTTGTTGAAGAAAACATCAAAAAGAGAATGTCTCTTAATCTGGAAGTGTGGGATATTGGAAGCAATATCGTTTATTTTGGTTCTAAACTGAATAACTTCAAATATTTCCTTCAAAGCAATTTCAAAAATGAGGAAGGATTTTATAAGCATGTTGTCACTACTTTTATTTTGAAATTTTCAAATATGACTGACTTAAAAATAAAATAAGAAGATTTGCCTTCTCCTGCTCGAGTAAAAAAATAAAGGCATGTTGGATTAAAAAGATAAAAATTCTAAGAGAAATCTTGGATGATTGTTATGTTGTGGTAACCAAAAAGGAAGTGATGTATCGTAGATTAACTAAAATAGACTTATCAAGAAATACATGGGAGGTACAGGATCCAAAGTTGATATTTAATTCTATTTTTATGACAAGGCTACAATTTGAAAAACACATGGAAATTCTAAAGGGGGTCTCAGCTAAAATTTTTAATAGCATAATAGAATATGATGAAAATGAAATTGAAAATTGGTTGGTGAGTTATGCCAATAAAAATGAAGATATCAAAAATTCACTTCATCAACTTTCATTTTATTTAAGAGACTTAGAAGGAATGTTATTTGATATAAAAATATGACATGAGATTAATGTTGCACCAATGAAGGATTACATAGAAGATTGGTTAAAATAAGATTTATTGAAGATAACTAATGAAGATCAATTGGGAGAAGTTGAAACTGACCACGCAACTACAACAAGAGATAACATAAAAGGCACATCAACAAGCAAATGGAAGGAGAGAGAATCCATCACAATAAGTCGGAATTGATCATGTTACCTTTTCATTCTTTCCCCTTTTAGAATTCATCCAATTCTATTCTTTTTTTCCAAACAAGAATATAATTGAATCATGATTGTTCCTTTATCTTCATTTCAAGTTATGCTCCGCTCATGCTTGACTCTATTCCTTTCAACATATTTATTTTCTTTCATTTTAATTTACGATCTGTAGTACATGAAAAAATGTACGGTATGTGGGAGCTTTAATCCCAATCCCTTGGAAAAACGCTCATGTTCTATAAGACTATTAAAGACTATATTATTATTTTTTACAAGATACTAGAAAACTATATTGGGGTTAATTTTAATTGTATCTAAAACTTTGCATATTTGAGTAAAGATATTTGAAATTAACCTATCAAATCCTATTTTTGATTTCAATGATAAAGACTATTTTAAATTTTCTTAAATGTGGGCCATTTGTTCTTATTTACTTGAAATGTAATCAAAAATATTTAAAAGTTGTGATGGATGTGAGGTTTATTTTATATTTTCTATAAAATATATTTTTATATTATATTTATGCAAAAGTGTGTGTTTATGTGAGTAAATATTCCTGGTCACCTCTCATGGATTTCATATATTTTGTTATGTTGTTAATTTTTTATTTATTTGAACAATAAATATTATGAGTTTTCTATTAACACTCTCAACAATCAAGAAATATCAAGTTATATCTTTCAATAGTATATAGAGGAGTGCCACCTCTATAAAAACACAGGCGGATATTCACATCTTCGTGAGGTTGTTGTTTCAATCTTAACATATTCAAACATCAACAGAAGGTGGATCTAGTAATGAACACTAATCAGAAGAGGGTAAACAAACTGAATGCAATCAGTATGGGACATGTTATCCCCTACCCTAGGGATAACTAAGGAGATCATGTCTTGAGGCCCACAAGTCCAAGACATGGAGTACCGAGAGGAAGACGACTTGAGAATGGACCCGAAGGTCCCATCTTTTCTTCATTGTAGTCCATTCATCAGCAACAGCAGTATCCATCCCCACCAGCCTGGTCATGGAGTAGTAGCGAGTCTTTCTCCATGAGGTAATGAGTTTGGGTATCATGGTATGTATCACTCTGATTTTGAAGCACTTGAATATGTTGTATCAAATCCTTCTTAGTTTCATGATGTTTTCTTGGAAATTATGCTCTTTGTCTCGTTTATACTTGGAAGGGTAACACAATGCCCTAGTAATTTGGTTTCCCTTTAGGATGGATTGCCACTAGGTGGGTCTGTGAAAAATCACCACATGTTCTCTCCATAATTACCACTTTCCATCTTTATTCCTTCCATCTCCCATATCCTTGTTTGAGCATTGGGATTGTACATTTCCTTGTGGGAAGAAGGGGCTGAAGGCCCAAAGGGTAAAAGTAGTTGGAAAGAGTTAAAAAAAATGTTGAAACCTTTGAGATTCTTCACCCAGGGATTCCCAAGAAAGTAGTAAAAATATTCTTAGTAAGAAAATGGAACCCATAAGATACGTAAAAACTCAAGGTACTAGTTGATGGATAGGATGTCTCATCATGAGCCGGCCTATTATGAACATGAGCATGTAGCGGTATGACACTACCACATATCTAGTCACCAAAGTAGGGTGATGGCTCTTGGTGGCATAGCCAAGAGAAATGGGGTCTCGTCACAAGCCATCCTTCTCATTCTCATGAAATGTTTGAGGATAACATTGTCACCTCTAGTCATCAAGCCAGGACATTGGCCCTCAACTTTTCCCTTGAATCACAAAATAAAAAGATCAAAAGAACTAAAGTTAAGAATAAAAGGAAATGAATGGGATAGGAAACAATTGCATTTATGACAAGGTGCAGCTCGCCCTCTAAAAAGGAACCCATAGGTAAGACTTTCATTTCCCTATTATTACTGCACCCCATGCCCAAACACTTATCCCATGCTACCTCATACACTTACATGACTTGGATTGGCTCCCACCTAGGAAACACCCCAAACTTAAGGCAGGTTAGCCCAATAGGACACTCTGAGACCTTCTCCAAACCTAACTTGTCAAATTGCATAACGTCTTTGATCAATTGTCTCGGTTAAGGGGGGTTCAATGCACATGTTTGGGTAATTTAATTATTGGACATGATTTACATGCGATGATCCATGTGACTTATGAACCCTTGGAGGAAATACTTGTTGTTGTTGCAGGACTTTTCCCAATGGATAGGTACACATTAGGGAATGATTAGCTTGAACCTTCATGGGGGGCTTAAAGCCCACATATAGATGTTGTAACCCCATCCAAGGGTAAGAATACATTGAATATTTTCACTAGGAAGAAAGAAGGACGTTTCCTTTGGAGGCACCCTGACAGACCTACACCCAGGGGGATATTTCTCTTCCACGTGGATGTTGGCCCTTGAAGGCCCAAAACATCACCATCATGACCCTAGACATCATCTAGAACTAGGTTTTTCATTTTGGGGACATTTATGAGCCTAGTGGCATGTGTGTGCTTCATCTAGGGACTTTGGAGGCCAAGCGCCCTACCTTCTAGGCTCAACATTCCACCGCAGTGCCTCAACATCACCCTAGAAGGGAATGACATCACCCTTGGATGTTTCTTTAGATGATAATTAATTTTATTTATGTCAAATTTGAATTTATTTGTAAATTAGCCAAGTCAGCCTTATTTTGACCTAAAATTAATTAAGGGTCAAAGTTTTGTATACATAAACAAAAAGTACTTTCATTTTAGACATAACAACTCCTCACACAAGAGGAGAGGTATGAAATTTACGCCCTATTAAGCGCTATTGGCTGAAATTGTGAGGCGCACTCTTGTATAAGGCTAATTTTTGCAAGTTGGATCAATCTTGGAAGCTTTTATGGTAATCTTGCATAGTATTTTCATGATTATTCTTGGTTCAAGTAAAATCTGCATTTTTTTCATCTATTGAATGGTTTATGTGTGGTTTTATTTGCTCATGCAATATTATGAAATTGCAAGGTATACTTAATGCTTGAGGTAAGTAACTTAAATTGCTTCTTTCTTACTTTCTATTTGCCAAGCTTTTCATTGAATTGATCTAGTGACTAGTGAAACCCTAGAGCCCTAAATTGATAGCACTCTAAGGTTTTGACCTAGTTATCTTTGCCTAATTTTTATCCCATAAGAAGCCTAAGGAGAGCAAGGTGTCAGGACCTAGAATCACCTACACCCTAGTATCTTATTTCTTGAGGTAAATGCATAGGGAGACTTAAGTTACTACTTCTCCTATGCATTCTCCCTCTTAGACTTTTGTGCATTATCAAAATTGAATTGTATCCTTTGAATAAGTCATCCACTTGACTCCATAAGCCTTAGGAGTGACTAGTTATTGCCTCGCTCTTGTTGAAGGATTGATTAAACAATCAAACACTCTTCTCCTAAGATTTTACTAACTATTTCTAACCATATTATAGCCCCAATCACTAACTTACTTGTTGTTCTTATAAATGACTTCTACAGCCATCTAAATACAACAAATTTTCTTCATAATTGACTTTGAATGCTAGCTAAACACTTCAAAAATTTCTTATGATATTTGATTATCATTCTGCTTAGTAAATGTTATCTTTCTATTGTCTTTTCAAGCAATTCTGAGGCATATTTCTTGCAGCTGTTATAAAATACTTATTGTTGTTGTAAATTGCCATTTAGCTACAATTTTATTAGCTAGCATGTTTTTCAAAGGTTTATAGTATTATTGAAGCACTAATATAATTTTGTACTTGAAACTGCCAAATCTTCTTCTTGTTGTCTTGTTCTGGGAAGGTACACTTCATCCATTACATTTGCTTCATCTCTTAAGGCATAAAGACCTTTTAACTTGAGCGACCAGTGAGAGGTGGTTATATTTGCATCCTTGCTTTAGTTGCATCAGCCCTTTAGGTTACTAGGGATGCCTCCCCTAGGGTAGACCTTGCATATCCCTAAAAAGTAGGGATTTTATATTAAGGTGACAGTGTAGGATATCTTTTTTTTTATGCCAATATCCCTTACTTTCCTTGTGCTTTGGGAAAGTACAGATTGTGTGATAACATTTTTGGTGTCGTTGTCGGGGAACATTGAGTCAATATTCCTCGAACAACAATTTTGTGGTGAGCCTTTATACAAAACCTTCTTTTCACAAAGCTTATCTACCGACTCCACTAAGGGTGATATCCTCATCCCTTTGATAATTTCAAGAAGATTATATGGAGACTCCACTGAGTTTAGGGAGATATACCAATCCTTCCAAGTCTTACAGAAGAAAGCCTCCTTGAGACTCTCTTATGGTAAAATCATTATTCGGAGGAAATCTTCACTTAAACACAAATTCTAATGCTCACACTCAGACCCTTAATCCAAATCAGGATAATAACCAAAAACAATGGTCATCCAAACTTTTTAAATCATTAGACATGAAAAACATTCCAGGATACCCTTGGCAAATTCCCCCTAGGTATGAGAAGTCGCTTCCTAAGTTCACTGGTAATGATGTAGTCAACGTCGACGACCATATGAGTAATTTCTGGGCCTTTTTCAAACTTCATCCCATCAGTGATGATGATGAATATTTAGTAATGAAATTTTTCTCTGCTACCCTCTATGATGGTGCTAGAAGATGGTATAATTGTCTCCCTGACACTAGTATTACATCTATGGATAAATTACAGGAAGAGTTCCTCAAAATATGGAGTGTCAAGGAAGACCCTAAAATGTTGCTAACAAGGCTCAACAACATCACAAAGGATGAGAATGAAACTATTAGGGAAGTTCATGATAAATTTGAAAGGACAATACAACAGATCCCAGCAAGCCATCACCCTTCAAACAACCTTCTTCTCTTTCTTTACACCAAATCCTTTACAGGAAAAATGGTTTTCCTTATCAGAGACAAAGCTCCTAGAAAAATATAAGAAGCCCATGATATGGCTATGAATATTGAAATTAACCTATCATCAAACAAAGTAGAACCTTTCCCTTCCCCAAGATTCAAGATGGATGTTAAACCAAAAGTAGTCCACAATGTTGAGTCTGCTTTAGATATTAGCGCTAGCTTGGCAAAGCTACAATTCACTGTAGATGGCATGGTAAAATCCCAAGAGTTAATGATGAATAGGATTGTTAATATATAAATACCCCAACAACAAGCTCCTAGACCTCCTTTCAAGGGGAAATTCCATATGGGTATTCAAGGTTTCAAGCCTAAGAACGATCAAGAGGTCCTTAATACTTTAGCCCCCAAAAACGTGGTTGAGGAGAACCTGTGGTGCTTGCAATGCAGAGAGTCACATCGGGAGCATGAATGCCCTCTAAATAATGGTGAACACGATCAAGTAAATATTATCAACCATACCATTGAGGGGCCACAATGTTGCCTTAATATCACACTTGAATAACATGAAGAGGGCATAAAGGAAGTAGTCAGGAGGGATAGGATGGAGGTAATCAATAACCTTGATCAAGAGTCAAGAGAGAAGTTAGAAAAACAAGAATTACAAGTGTATACTAGACAAAAATGACTGAACCAACCTCTCTCTACTGGACCTACAAATTCACAACCAAAACCTCCACCTATGAACATACTCCTTCCTAAAAATTCTCCTAATTCTAACAAGATTCACTTAAATTTTGACTTATAAAGTGCATTATCTAAGATGCATGTAACCATCTTGTTTAAGGAATTTATCAAGGTTCCATCCATGAAATAAAGGTTTGAAAAGTTTTTCAATGTGTTGGATGAACCAATAGACCCTCCTATTATGTTACAAGCATACCATTTTAGGGTTCAATATGATGGACACCCACCTTTCTTTATGGCATTAATAGTAAATAACAAATGTATCAACAATTCTATGCTTGACTCAGGAGAAGGTGCCAACATGATGTCTTTGAAATTAATGGATCAATTAGGCCTAAGGGCTACATGGAATTATAGGAATGTGTGTGGTTTTGAATCTAGGGCCATACCCACTCATGGGGTAGTTGAGAATGTTGAAGTGTAGCTTGGTAAATATCCTGAGAGAGTGATCCATATGGATATTTTGGTGGTAGATGTCCTTGGTGTATGGGGGATTATTTTGTCCAGGAAGTTTGCTCCAATGTTGGGTGGTACATTAGAGATGGATTTACCTTATATCAATGTGCCTATGAAAAATGGGACAATTTCATGCCTTCCAAATATGCTAATGGCCAAGGTTCATGTTCAAGATATTAACGATGATACTAAGATCATTGAAACACATGAACCAATTAAGGAAAACCTTCCTGTATTTTCTCCAGAGGATTTTCCTTTCACCTCAAAGGAGGATTTTGATGAGATATAATGGCCAAAGAAACAAGAGTATCAACAACTCTTAGATAAATATAAGGACAAATAAGTTGGCTCTGTCAAATTAATAAAGAAAGGGGATGATGATATATTGATTAAACCAAGTCAACAAGAAGTCCTTACAGTTGAATCCCACCCTCCTCCCTTAAGACAATACACCAGGGTTATACAGGGAACAACAAATTCTAAAGAGAAAGAATATCAAAAGGGAGATATAGTATGGATGTGGGACACTAAGAAAGGTGAGCCTAACAATGCTAAAGGGAATGCACAATTTTGGCTTGGACCTTTCAGAATCATAATGAATTCAGTCAATGATGCCTACTATTTGTCTACACTGGAAGGAAGAAAATGTCCATTACCAATTAGTGAACACCTCGTCAAGCTCGATCATGGGGAAAAGACTTGACTTCACAGGTAAGTTAGATAGGTAGGAATATTGCATACATTGTACATACCAAATGCATATCATGTTAGCATAGTTGTAGTTGTATTTTCAGATTGTATCACTATGTATATATGTATGCTCATGATCACATGCTAGACTAGAGATGTTATTTATGTTATTATATCATATATGAACAAAGGGTGATATCACCACTCTAAACATTACTAGTACATTTTGTTGAGATTTAGTAGGCACAGATCATACCAGAGATGTTGAGGTTCTCATGCTCTCTACGATGAGAACATGTCCCCGAGTTGGAGCCATGTGTTATCCCCTACCCTAGGTATAACTAAGGATATCAAGTCTTGAGGGCCATAGGTCATAGACATGGAGTACCAAGAGGCATACGACTTGAGCATGGCCCCAGAGGGCCCCTCTTTTCTTCAATGTGGTACATTCATCATCATCAGCAGTATCCATCCCCACCAACCTGGTCCTGGAGTAGCGGTGAGTCTTGCTCCATGAGGTAATGAGTCCAGGTATCATGGTATGTATCACTCTAATTTTTGAAGCACTTGAATACATTTTATAGGATCTTTCTTCGTTTCATGATGTTTGCTTGGAAATTATGTTATTTTCCTCATTTATACATGGAAGGGTAACACAGTGCCCTAGTAAGTTGGTTTCCCTTTAGGATAAATTTCCATTGGGTGGGTCTATGAAAATTCATCGTTCATTCTCTCCATACTTACCACTTTCAATCTTTATTCCTTCCATCTACCCTATCTTTGTTTGAGCATTGGGATTGGCCACACTAGGAAGGGTTGTACCTTGCCTTGTGGGAAGAAAGGGCTAAAGGCCCAAAAGGTAAAAGTAGTTGGCAAGAGTTAAAAGCCAATCTTAAAACCTTTGAGATGCTTCTCCCAAGGATTCCCTAGAAAGTAGTAAAACGCTTCTCAGTAATAAAAGGGAACCCATAAGATACAAAAACACTCAAGGTATTAGTTGATGGATAGGAGGTCTCATCACGAGTCGTCCTATTATGACCATGGCCATGTAGTGGTATGACACTACCACCTATTTGGTCACCAAACCAGGGTAGTGGCTCTTGGTGGCATAGACAAGAGAAAGGGGGTCTCATCACGAGTTAGCCTTCTCATTCCCGTGAAGTGGTTGTCGATAACACTGTCACCTATGGTCATCAATCTAGGATAGTGGCCCTAACATTTTTCCTTGAAGCACAAAAGAAAAATATCAAAAGAAATAAAGATAAGAATAAAAGGAAACGAATGGGATAGGAAACAATTGCATTTATGACAAGGTGCAACTCGCCCTCTACAAAATCACCCATAGGTAAGACTTACATTTCCCTATTATTACTACACCTCATGCCCAAACACTTACCCCATGACACCTCATACACTTACATGACTTGGATTGGATCCCACCTAGGAAACACCCCAAACTTAAGGGTGGTTAGCCCAGTAGGATGCTCTAAGACCTTCTCCAAACCTAACTTTTCAAATTGCATAAATTATTTGAGAAATTTTATGGGTTAAGGGAGGTTAGATGCACATGTTTGGGTAATTTAATTATTGGATGTGATTTACATGCTATGATCCCTATGACTTATGAACCCCCGAAGGGTGTATTTGTTGTTGTTGTAGGACTTGTCCCTGTGGATAGGTACACATGAGGGAATAAATAGCTCGTAAATTCATGGGGGTTTAAATCCCACATATGGATGGTGTAACCCCAACCAGGGGTAAGAATACATTGAATATTTGTACCAGGAAGAAAGAAAGGTGTTTCCTTTGGAGGCACCCTGGCAGACCTAGACCCAAGGGGATCTTTCTCTTCCACATGACCATTGGCCCTTGAAGGCCCAAGACGTCACCATAATGACCCTGGATGTCATCCAGAGCTAGGGTTTTCATTTTGGGAGCATTTATGAGCCTAGTGGCATGTGTGGGCTTCATTTGGGGCCTTTGGAGGCGAAGCGCCCTACCTTCTAGGCTCAGCATTCCACCTTAGGGCCTCAACGTCACCCTAGAAGGGAATGACATCACACTTGGAGGTGTCTTTAGATGCTAATTAATTTTATTTATGTCAAATTTGAATTTATTTGTAAATTGTCCAAGTTGACCTTATTTTGACTTAAAATTAATTAAGGGTTAAAGTTTTGTATAAATAAACAAAAAGTACTTTCATTTTAGACATAACAACTCCTCACACAAGAGGAGAGGTCTGAAATTTGCGCCCTAGTAAGGACTATTGGCTGAAATTGTGATGTGCACTCTTCTATAAGGCTAATTTTTGCAAGTTGGATCAATCTTGGAATATTTTATGGTAATCTTGCATAGTATTTTCATGATTATTCTTGGTGCAAGTAGTTAAAATCTGCATTTTTATCATCTAAGGAATGGTTTATGTATGGTTTCATTTGATCATACAAGATTATGAAATTGCATGGTATACTTAATGCTTGAGGTAAGGAACTTAAATTGCTACTTTCTTACTTTCTATTTGCCAAGATTTTCATTGAATTGATCTAGAGACTAGTGAAACCCTAGAGCCCTAAATTGCTAGCACTCTAAGGTTTTGACCTAGTTATATTTGCCTAAGTTTTATCCCATAAGAAGCCTAAGGAGAGATAGGTGTCAGGGGCTATAATTACCTACACCGTAGTATCTTGTTTCTTAAGGTAAATGCATAGGGGGACTTAAGTTACTACTTCTCCTATGCATTCTCCCTCTTAGACTTTTGTGCATTATCAAAATTGAATTGTAGTCTTTGAAGAAGTCGTCCACTTGACTCCATAATCCCTAGGAGGCACTAGTTATTGCCTCTCTCTTGTTGAAGAATTGATTAAACACTCAAACACTCTTATCCTAAGCTTTTACTACCTATTTATAACCTTGGTTTAGCCCCAAACACTAACTTATATGTTGTTGTTATAAAGGACTGCTACAACCATCTAAATGCAGAAAATTTTCTACATAATTGACTTTGAATGCTAGCTAAACACTTCAGAAATTGATTATGACATATAGTTATCATTATTCTTAATAAATGTTATCTTTCTACTGTCTTTTCAAGGAATTTTGAGGCATATTTCTTGCAGTTGTTATAAAATACTTATTGTTTTTGTAAACTATCATTTAGCTGCAATTTTATCAACTAGCATACTTTTTAAAGGTTTATAGTCTTATTGAAGCACTAAAATCATTTTGTACTTGAAAATGCCATATCTTCTTCTTGATTTCTTGTTCTGGGTAGGTACACTTCATCAATTACATTTGCTTCATCTCTTAAGACATAAATACCTTTTAACTTGAGCGGCCAATGAGAGGGGGGTATGTTTGCATCCTTGCTTTAGTTTCATCGTCCCTTTAAGTTATCAGGGACGCCTCCCCTAGGGTAGACCTTGCCTATCCCTATAAAGTGGGGATTCCCTATTAAGGTGACAATGATAGGATATCATGTTTGTTACGCCAATCTCCCTTACTTTCCTTAGGCTTTGGGAAAGTACATATTGTGTGATAACATGACACTACCAAATCTAACCAGATTTTTTGGGTGCGCTACCCAACTCCAATGGATCACTAGATAGAAAATGAGTGTATATAAGCAATCCAAGCAAGTCACACAAACACACTTCAAACCGAAATTTAATACAAAAGGACTCACCCATAGACAAGATCCAAGGGTACAGACCAATCACAGATCCCTAAGATCAGACATACCTAGATATTACCAAAGAAAAATTTGAAACTTGCAATTTTACAAATTTATAGGGGGTGTCATGAGTCATATGACATACAATAGATGACTAGTCACTTAACACTAATAGTGCAACAAGCGACACCCTACAGAATTTTTGAAAAATGAGAAATATTTTACTCGGATCTGAGAGATGTAATCTATGGGGGAGTACTAGGGAAGAAAACAACCAAATCAAAAACTGAAATAGAGGATAATAGGCAAGGGATTCTAAACTAGAGAAGAACCAAATATTATTCCCCAGTGGAGTCGCCAATTTTTCTACGAAGAAAATCTCATAATTGGATAGTAATATCTCTCTAGGATCTTCCTATTGATCCTAGATAGTGTAATGATCCAAATGCTTAAATTATTAGATTAGAACAGAAGTACACACCATGTACAGAATGTGAGAATGGAGCAACACTCCAAGATAGATAAGTTACACAATAACTCCTTAAAGAATAAGAGAATATTCCACATAACCAAATACATTCATACATCACAATTCATGTCCCTCCAATAATGAATACATGCCCTCTATATATACCTATTCACACTTGCACATGAGGCTCGTTTACCATTAGGTCGACCTTATTACATAGATATTTACACATGAGATGTACATTTGTCCCCATATATCCNCCCCCCCCCCCCTTGGGGTCATATCATATATGTTTAACCCTATATATTCCCCCTTAGGGTCATAACATAGTACCCTCCTTCAAAAATCTTTGTCCTCAAAGCTTTGCAATTAAAGGATTTACATGTGATGAAACTAAGTAATATGATTTTCTTATTTTCCTAATTTCTTCCTTCCATTGATGATGATCCATCCATCCAAAATAAATTATTTTCAGTCACAATCCTTGGTGTCTGGTTGTTGCATAATTTTCTTTCCCTTGACTCCATGTATCATTGTTGAAGCTTCGCCAATTTGTAGTAGATATTAGTATATGATATTATCTTGTTGAATAATGGTTTTGTGATGCCATATTTCATGAATATTGATGATTATTCCATCTTCTTCCTTGACAATGTCAATATTGATCTTATTGTCTTCCTTGAAAGCTTTCCTAATAATGAGGGTGTCGATATGGTTTGACATTTGACAGTTTTTCTTCATTTTTCACACCCATTTCGTCTATGTTATTTTCAGAGACGATGGAATCCTTTATCCTCTTTTATTGGTCCTTTATTACTCTAGCCTTGGAGATAATAACATCATATTTGGCATGTACATCCTCTATATGGAGTTCCACTTCTTCAAGTATCTTATGTTGACCTTCTTGAATCTTGTCTTCTTTCTCCTTTTGAAGTTGCAATGTGACCCCATCTATCAAATTCTGACATCCTTCTTCAATTTTGGCTTGCATTTCTGATTTTTCCTCATCGGTATTTAAGGATTCCTCAACCTTCTTACAAATTTCTTCTTCCAGTCTTTTGGTAGATTCTTCATCCGAGATCCTTGTTTCTTCTTGATTTTGATAATACTTCTTCTCTTCTTTCAATATTTTAACCTCATCCAACAGTTTTTTATTATGGTTTTCTAATCTATATATCTCTTAATCTTTCTTTTTCAAATCTTCCCTTGAATCATCCTTTTCCCACTTTGTTTTTCTACTATTTTCTTTCTTTAAGTTTTTAACCTCCGTAATGAGTGATTCATTAAGGGATTGCATCTTGGTGAACTCATTGTTTTTCTTTGTAATATATTTTATTAACTCTTCATTATCCTTTTGAAATTTGGAGACATTTTATTTTGATTCCTTTAACACCTCTTGAATTTTATACATCTCCTCCATTTTGGTCTCCATAATCCATTTTATTGAGAAGAGTCCTAGAAAATTTTCCCATGTGGGGGAAAGTTTAGTACCTTCATCAAGGCTATCCCACCACGTAAAATATCCACACCTCAAGTAAAGTAATACCTTCAAAGGACTCAAATTATTTTCCTTTATTATCCCCAATCATTCTGCAGGATTGATTTCATTTTTATCTTCATCTCTACTAAAGATAGGTATTGTCATTGATTCTTAATTGAGGTATAAACAAAATATCAACATACACCTCAATATATTAGGAATAATGATATAAATTAGTTATAATCCTTGTACCAATATAATATTCTATATTTTATCTTTCCAATGAATTTCTAATCAACTCAATCGGGCATCCCAAACCAAAGCTATGGTAGTTTTAAGTTAACATACCTTTGAAACCCTGTATTGGAGTCTGTCCTCCTAGCCGGCCTTCCTTCTGATGTATTTATGAAATTCCATCCCCTTTGAGTCTGAAATTATGACCTATAGTATTCTAAATTGTCTTCTCTACAATGTCATAGGTCTGACCAAAATTGGGTATGCCAAATGAAATTTATGGTAACTTTCCCAAACCTTGTTGAATTTTGTCCTATTCTGGAGAGAGAACTTGTACAACCTGCCACGCACCCAATATTTGATATATAATTATAAAACACTACAAAAAAATACTAAAAACTATAGTAGTTCCGCTATGGTCTCACAGAATTTGGATCCTCTATGAATAAGTTATGACATTTTTACCTGGAACACTTGTTTGAGACTAGTTAGAGGACTAGTCAAAAACCATATCTTACACAGGGTGTATCTCTGAAATTACAATGCCCCAGAAGTTGAAATTTGTGCCACATGTAAATTTATATGTCTTCTTACCATCCTCCAATTTTCACTTTCTGAAGTGGCTCTGAAAAGAAGTTATAGTGAAAAATCCAATATGACTTCATTGAGGAAGCAAAACCCTAGGATCGATGCTCTGAAACCAAATGTAATGATCCAAATGCTTAAATTATCATAATAGAACAGAATTACACACCATGTAGAGAATTTGAGTCTGGAGCACAACTCCAAGATAGATAAGTTACACAATAAATCCTTGAATAATAGGATAATCTCCTCCACATAACCAAATACATTCATACATCACAATTCCCCTCCCTCCAATAACAAATACATGACCTCTATATATACCTATTCACACTTGGACATGAGGCCCCTTTACCATTAGGCCAACCTTATTACATAGATATTTACACATTACATGTACATTTATCCCCATATATTTCACCCCCCTTGGGGTCATATCATATACATTTAACCCTATATATTCCCCCTTAGGGTCATAATAGATAGATAGTGGGCTAGACTTCTATGGATTTCCTTAAAAACAAGCAATTAGATTCACAACTACATAAGTAAATGGAAGAATGGCACACCTTGTTTTGAAGGTTGTCGTTTGTATGTCCTAGGTGTTGTGGTCCTGAAGTTCCAGCTCCAGCCTCTACAACCTACTTCTTGCACACAAGGGAAAAACCAATACCATCCTATTTCTCTTCCTATTGTTAGAATCCTAGATCTATTTTGGATCTAACCTAATCTATGAGAGAATAAATCATATTTGAACATTCATGCATGAAATACAAATATTCATAGGGAAAAAAAACTATCTAATAATTTAAATAACTGAAGTACATCAATATAATTACATCGGGGTGTAGATGCACTCATCCTTTCCCCTTGCCCCTTGCTCCTCGTTGGCTCTTCAACCAAGCTAGGAAACCTAACTACAGCTAATGTAGATGGAGAATCACCTCTAAATTTTGGCAACATATATTTGTAAATGATTCTTCCTCCTCATGCTCAATATTTTCCTTCTTTATATAGACTCTTCGAAGAGGCTTGGGAGAGCTTCTAGATATTCTAGAGACCAATGGAGACTTGAATGATGTGAGTTCCAAGGATCATGCCACGAAGAACCAACTCATCCCTTGTTTTCCTCTTCGAAACTTCGTGAATCTAGAAGATTACAGAGGGTGTCTCTTGTTGTGAATTGATGACAAGCGGCATGTCGCTTGTTGTCCCATAGATGACCAACGACACCCATCAAAAATTGTTTGAACCTTGAGCTAAGGGTTGTGTCTTGGCTTACATATTTTTTTGTGTTCCTCTCTGACTATGTAGGGTGGAAATTAAGGCTTTAACAATTATATAAAAGAGATAAAATAGAGATACTTTATATTTCAATTTAAAAAATAATTACAAGTAAATTAAGGTGATGTTTAGGTGTTCTACGTTTTTTATTTTTGTTGGCCACTATCATTGGAATGTGGTAAATCAAGTATTGATGAAATCTGATTTTACATTGTTTAAATCATGTTTTTGAATACATCAATCGATTCAACACCCTCAAAAACACCAGGGCACCTAGTATATGTAAACTAAACCACCGAAATCTACAATTCCATTCATCTTTTTGAATTTCTGACCGGATTTTAGACAAAAATCGTGGGAAAAGAGTGACCGAAAAAAGGTTAAAACGTAGAATATTTAGACTAAGTCGTAAATTAAAGTTTTAACACAAAATATAGATTTGAAGTTTTCTTGTTCTTCTTGCTTTCTAGTCAAGATTGAAATATGACTACAATAAATGCATCTTAACCTTGAATTTATTGAGTAATGAAATATGATTAGCATAAGTTTATCCTAACCATTGATTTATTAAGCATTGAAATATGATCAATATGGATCCATATCAACCCCACATTTATTAAGCATTGAAATAGATATAAACACACCTTTAACAGATCGAATTGATCGAGTGGTTGGGGGGTCTATGGCTAGGGTTTCTTGGGCCGTAGACCCCTCATTTTTACTATTCTCTTCATATGCCCAAGTGTGTATTTCTCTGTGACCTCCTTCGACATGAATCAATCTTCTCCTCGGCATTTTTTCCTGATTCGGAGCTTACCTTTCATGGTTTTTCTTGCGGGGAGGTCTCCTTTCTTCTCATTCTTTGATCTCCGTGCGTCGATCAGGCTTCTTTCTGGATGGCAGCGATGGACCATCATTTCCTCATGTTGTAGTTTCGTCGCCCTGGTTGATCCGGATTATTTTCGGCACGAAATGAGAGCGGAGATATAATAAAGAAATGCACAGAGATATCGCGTATATCCAATAATATAACAGAAATATATCAAAGATGCAACCATAAACACAGAGATACAGTAATACACGATTTCTATTAATGAAAGAAATGTACAGAGACTGTAAAAATATAGAGTGAAAGACTCGCTAGAATGGTGGCAACTTATCTCTGAGAAGAGATGTGACGGCTACTTGCATTCGCAAGAAGATGATTACAATGAGGCTCTGAAGGCCTTTTTATAATAAACAGGAATGCCAAAAACCCTAGACATCCAAAAACCTAACCCTAGGAGATGAAGCGCCAAAAGTCATGTGGGCCCCGTTTGGGTAAGTTAGTACATCAACTTCCCTGGGTCGTAACTTTTGCATGCGATCTTCGTTTTAGGCGTATGATAGCTCATTGGAAAGGTATCGTCGAGGAGATTCATTTTGGGGGATCAATGATGCCTTTAGATATCATTGAGAACCTCGATCTTGAAAAACTTTCATTTAGGCCCTCAAAATGGCCCCAGAAATTAAAACCTGCTAAAAATAGCAAATTGCCAAATTTGCCAGAAAACTGTTTTGAGCCAGTTGGAAAAGGTGGGTGGCCATCGATATCCACCTGGATCACTGGTTCTCTTGGTTTTCTCAATTTGATTCCTTTTCTTGAATCTGTTCTTCCTTTGAGTGGGCTTCGGTGCTTGCAACCTCTGTTTGCTTGGTTGTTCTTCCGTTGGATTTTGCTCTGGGAGCGGATCCATTTTTCTTTTCAATTCGAGATGCAGTCATGTTTATGGGTGCATCTGCGGGGGTGTCTCCTGGTCATTTTTTCTCAGATATGTGTTTTTCTCAAAGAGGTCTCTATTTTATTGTGCTCCTTATTTGCAATTCCTCTCTCTAGTTTCTTTGGTTTGTTCAGGGTTTGATGTATGCTCAGATTTGGCTCCTATTGGTGGTTGTCGATATATTTTTATATCTGACGGGGGTTGTGCCAGAGCTTTGAGCTCCTATCTTTGGGCTTGCGGTGTGGTTCGGTCACTTTGAGGTCCTATCTTTGGGCTTGCGGTGTGGTTCGGTCACTTTGAGGTCCTTTGAGTGGGAGTGCAGTTCCTGGTCTTACTAATGTTGGTTGAGGTCTCCATCGATGTTGTTGCTATCTAGTTTTGTTGATGTGAATTTTTTCATACCACTTTAACCAGGTCCAGCCGTCCACCAGGGTTTGTTTGGATTGCATTGTTTGGTGTTTTATTCTATGACGGGATCCCTTGACCTGGGTTTTCCAGCCTAGTTGGATTTTCTCTCAGCTCTTGTTTTTATATTCTCTTTATGGCTTACCAGCTAGTTTTTTTGTCCCTTCAGGATTTTTCTACCCAAGATTGGGGCGTGCTTTATGCATCTACAGAATGTAATTAGGTTCTCTTTCAATGAATAGAATTACGTTTTTTTCTTAGGAAAAAAACACACCTTTAACATTCCCACAACTTAAAAAATCTTGGGTTAAAACGAATATATAGTAGCTTATTTAAATTTTACTTTTTCACATTAGATGTTGGACACCAAAATTTTATCTGCATAGATCCTCTATGTACAATTGAATATTAGCATTAATATTCTTTACATTTTATTATGTAGCACGAGGAGGTTATTTCAAGTTTTAGCATATGGGATTGGAATTTGGAATAGCTAGGGTAACTATATATTTACATATTACTCCTTTGTTTAATTATGTTTCTATTTTGCGTAAATAGATGAATAAAAAAAACCTTGAATCTACTCATCCTCTTCTTTTGAGGTAAAAATATATTGAATCCCATTAATGTTCATCCTACATACTAATCTTTAATGAAACTTTGGCCAATATTATCTTGAGGCTTGAAAAGAAAGATTGATTTCTGCTATTGACACATATCATTGAATATAAGAATTTACTTATTACTAATATCATTTTGCAGTGATGAAAATGATAAATATGCTCTTGACACATATCATTGAACATAAGAATTTACTTATTACCAATATCATTTTTCAATAATGAAAATGATAAATATGCTCTTGACACATATCATTGAACATAAGAATTTACTTATTACCAATATCAATATCATTTTGCAGTAATGAAAATGATAAATATGAGGCAATAGAATTTCGAGAGTTTAAGTCATACCAAGTTAAATGATATGATAAGTTTTTAATATAAACCACTTATAATGTTTTTCATTTTCTAATAAATATGAATGGTTAACAAAATACTAAGACCATTCCTATAATGTTAAATTTTATGTGACACACCACAATCAAGACTTACTTGTGTAAACTACTTTGCGACAAATATGATGAAAATTTCTATCCATATTCCAAATAATCCTATTTGGAATCGATCATACACTAATCATGTCTTTGAAACGGTATTGTATAGTTGGAATTGATCATACATTAATCAGGTCTATGAAATGGCATTGTATAGTCCATAGTAATCATCCATTTGTCATGTCTATGAAATGGTATTGTAAAAGTTTGGTATAGGTAGAAAGATATATAACATTATAATTTAAGGTTTATGTATTATTTATTATTTAGAAAGATATATAACATTATAATTGGAATTGATCATACATTAATCATGTCTATGAAATGGCATTGTATGGTACATACTAATCATCTATTAGTCATAATCCTATCCATAAGAAAAGATTTCTCCACTTACAATTGATGAATTACGATCGGTCGACCTTTATCTAAATGCACGTGGCCCTTATCTCGATTCGTAAGGTAAACTACGCACCCTGCTCCTGTCTTTCCTCTTGCCTCTTTAGTGACTGCCCTTGGGTTTGCCTTTGTCTCTCTCGCCTTCACCTATGCAACCGTTTTCTATGCCTTTGCTTTAGTAGGATAGTCAAAAAGTGGGAAAGAGCTAGTAGTATGTACCAAAAGTTGGAACGCTTGGAGATGTACCAAAAGTGGGAACTACCCAAAAACATCAATTGGTGTTGCTTCTTGCTTTGTTGTTGGATCAACTTCTGGTCCTGATATGAATGGAATTGGATTTGCTCCTGCTCCTGGCTAGGACTAAACTGGAGCAGATGCTTCCTTCTCTCTTGCACCTGGTTTATATGTTATTTATTATGACTTCCGGATTGGATCCCCTGCTTTTGACTCTGCCTATGGTGGTTATAAATAAGTAGACATGAAATTGTATTGTAAAAGTTTGGTATAGGTAGAAAGATATATAACCCTATAATTTAAGGTGTATTATTTATTATTTATTTTAAGGTTTAATTTATTAATTTATTAATTTTAATTTAAATATACGTTGAATTAAAAACATTTATGTACAATTTAAGTGGGTTTAATGATTAAGAATATGTGTTCTCTGTTAAAAGGTTATGGATTCAAATTTATAGGGAGTAGGATATGTACACTTTCATAGACTTTAACAATCAAATCATTACATAAAGGGAGTCCCTTGTCCCACAAATAAGAAAGTCTCATACACCAATTTGATGTCTAACTCAACTATAATTTTAGACAAACCATCTTACATGTTATTTTTTATGATTGAAAAGAACATTGAAATGATAAAGTAAATTTAAGTATGTCAAGGAAAATTTTCAAATAGTTTGGGAGAGACTATTTTTTATTTTAATATTCATACAAATTCGAGAAATTATTATAAATTAAAATTTATTAAATTTAAAATAGGAATTTAGTTTAAAGTGTTTGAGTTTATTAAAGTATAGTTTAATTATTGAAATATATTATTATGAAAATAATTTAAATTTTGGTAAATTTATATTTTTAAATGTCAATTGAGTTTAATTTGAATGATTGAAGGAATGGTTGTTATCCTTCCCACTTAATTTCAATTTTCGTAAGTGACATGTTGAACTTTTAAATGAGTATATTATGTGGTGTTAGCAAAGTACCAACATTCTCACTCTTACTTGTGAACTAGAGATTGAGATGAATACAAATTATGCTCATCCAACATCTCCTCATCCAATTTCAAAATCAAAAATCCATAAAAACTAAAGCAATATCTAAATTAATAACCTTACATTCTAGTTGAAAAATTAAAAACCCACATTATTAATTGAAATGAAATATAAAATATCATATTATAAAAACAAAATTATAAATTGAAATGTAAAGAGTAAGATATCATAATACTAAACAAATATTATTTATAAGACAACATCTCGTCATCCAACTTCAAAATTAAAAAGCTATAAAAACTAAAGCTATATATAAGTCAATATCCTACATTCAATTTGCAAAGTTAAGAAACTCGAATTATTAATTGAATTGAAATATAATATATCACATTATAAAAGAAATATTATAAATTGAAATCTATGATATCATAATATGAAACAAATATTATTTATAAACACTTAAATCTAGAACTTTAAAGTTTGAGTAATAATGAAATGTTTTTCATGTTATGAATATTTAATACATGGTTATAATTAATGTTGAACAAATATTATTTTATATAAACGTAAACTATAATTAAAGTAAAGATTATAAGTAGACGATTCTTAAAACACAATGTTAAATCATTTATATATTTATTTAACATCATAAATGTTTTTTTTTCCAAATAATAATTTACAACAAGATATTAGATTTATCCTTTATTTATGCAGCTTTAATAAGAAGATTTGAGAAATATTGTTGCCGAAGGTCTTAGCAAAGCTTTGGAAGATGTTAAAATAAGGGGGAGTTCCAAGGAATTTCAATTTTCTCGATGCTTAAGTTAACACATCTATTCTTCAAGATTTGAAAAATATTGTTAATGAAGGTCTTAGCAAAGCTTTGGAAGATGTTAAAATAAGGGGGAGTTCCAAGGAATTTCAATTTTCTCTACGCTTAAGTTAACACATCTATTCTTCATGGGTGATGTTTTGTTCTTCTGCAACGGTTGCAAAGAGGGAATGTTGAAAATTTGCATAATATTCTGGACCTATTTGGTGCGGCAACTAGCATGCAAATAAATGCCAGAAAATCTACACTATCGGTCCACAAATTGGAGGCAGAAGAGATGACTTATTATCTTCCCTTTATCCACATGAAGTGAAGGATTTTGGTGCAGACCTCAAATACTTAGGCTTCCATATAAATCCAAACTACTACAAGAAGGAAGATTTTTCATGGTTACTAGCAAAGTTGAAAAAAAGACTAAAAATATGGAGTTTTAAATGGCTTTCTCGAGCTGGTTGATTGATACTAGTAAAATAGGTCCTGTAAGCCATTCCAGTTTACTAGATGTCTCTTGCCTGGATTCCCAAAGGAGTGTTGGACAAGGCTACGAGAATTTGCTTCAAATTTCTATGGGCTAGCACACAAGAACAAATTGTCCTTCCATGGGTAAAATGGAAATATCTGATTGTACCAAAAACCTTAAGTGGATGGGGGTCGAAAAATATATTTTTACTCTCAAAGGCGTTGGCAGTTAAATCCTGTTGGATATTTCTCACAACATATAGCCTATGGATGAAAGTGATCATTCAAAAATACATCCATCCAGACTTTGTTGAGGAATGGATCAGAAATCCATTAAAGAAGCGATCAATGTGCTCAATCATGTGGAAGGCCATTGTCAACTCTTTTGATGTAGTTGGAGAAGGACTTTCCTGGTGCATTGGAAATGGCACAAAGGTTCGACTTGGGACTAATCTGTGGCCAGGAAGTGGAGACTGACACCTTCTCTCTCTAGATTTGATTCATCACTTAAACTCCAAGGGCTTATTCTACCTTAACCAGATTGTTGATATCGACCGAACTATAATTTGGAACTAGGATTGGAAGGATTCAAATAGGTTGGAGCTAGTGGTGGTCTTCTCTGCTCCATATTCCAACTATGTCAAAGCCCTAAAAATAGTTCATATCTGTATTATGGACAGAGAGGATGAATTAGTTTAGAAACATGCTCCACATGGAATTTACACACCAAAATTAGGCTACATCCAGCTAAATATAGAGCTACATCTAAGGGAGCCATCCTGGTGGTGTAAAGGAATTTGGAAGGTTAGATGTCCCCTCAAAGCTTGTATCTTTATGTGGTGTATGATTGTTAATAAAGTGCCCACTTGGGATTCAATGAAAAGAAGATAGATAGAGGGCACATGATGGTGTTCTCTATGCAAAGCAAATGAAGAATCGATGACACACCTTTTTATTCTCTACCCTTTTGTCAAACAAATTTGGCAAGAGTGTTCTACAAAACTAGGATAGGAGTGTAAATGGCAAGGACAAACAATGGAGGATGCATGGAAAGGTTGGGTAACAAATGCTTCAAATCGCAGTATTATGGCTTTGCCATTGATTCTGAGTTGCAGCACTTGGCCAGCACAGAACTTATATATATTTTGGGATAAGTCATTAGCTCCAGGAATCATTGTTTCTCAAGGTCTTAGCATTCTCTCACACTTTCCTCAAGAAAAAGGAACGGGCCCAATTCGGATAATTCAAGCGGAAGTGGTGGACCATTCTAAGCCTTGGTATTTTTTCGATGGGGCTTCCCAACATAACAAACAATTGTGTGGGGAGGCACTTTACTCTACCTTAATGAGAATGATTTTTTCAAAATGAAAATGGGGTTGGGATCTAGAACAAATAACTATGTTGAGTTAATGTCACTGAAACTATTATTACAT
>ML808264.1:0-47609 GCA_009831015.1 Picea engelmannii
GCTACAGAATCTGTTGATTCTATAGCTAGTCTTATTTTAAACAACAAAAAACTAATTCAATCTATATTAATCAAAAAGAAATCAATAAAAACACAACAAATCTTTACCTTTCAACTAGATTCTAAATTCGGCTCATAAAACCTCAGAGTTAATCACTACTTTGACACACTCAACATTTTTTATTATGACATTTCCAGTTCTTTTCAAGTGTTTTCCTTGCCTTTGTGCACTAATCTTGATTCTATGGTTTTCACTTTTTAATGAGTCGATCTAAGCTGTAAGAGTCTTGATGTTTGCTTGAAGGAAGGGGACCTCTGTGTAATACTTTTTTATCCAAAGAAAACACTTGTCACATCGTGGATATGGAACAACTGGTTGAGGAAACATATGACTGTGCGTCAAAACGCTTCCACTATCCACCATGGGTTTTTGACTGAGTTTGATCCCTGGGAAATTTTTGTTATGTTTTAGGCATAGTGGCAGATTATCTACAAAATTGTAGGTCTGACTGGTAATCGATTTATGGTAAGTTGGGTCTTCCTCCTCCAAGAACTTTTTGATCTCAGAATCCCAGTCCTCATGAATCTCAATCACTTTGATTGAGCTCACATGAGATTTCTATTTATTCCTCAAACTCCTTGAGATCAATCTCCTAGATCTTTTGTTATTAAAACCCAAGTCTGGATTCTTTTTTGATAGTTTGTGTGAGAATTTATTAGCGTCCTTTTCCATGGTATTAGGGAAAACATCTTTCTCATGCTCAGGAGATTCAAATATATTAGGGTCAACATCTTATTGCTCTAACATAGGATCATCGAGCACGGCCCTATCACAGGGTTCTTTGGATAAGAAAATTGGTCTGTCAACGAAAGGGATAGGGTTTTTTTCTAGCATAGGATTATCAACCACGGGAAGCTTTGCAGGGTTGGATCTAAAAAATCCATTACAGGATAGGAATGTATCCCAATCATCGCCCTGTAATTTCAAATGATGGACTAACAACATCTTGATCAACCCATGGTGGAATAAACTGGAATTCAAACACTGCCTTTTATACCTCTTGGCCATTTTATATAAACTTCTCAATAAATAGAATGGCATGCTCAACTGGAAACCAATGAAATTCATTAACATTCTTATGTGGTAAAGAAAAATGAGTCTGAAGCGACCTTCACATGTAACGAACTTCCTTAAAACTGCCAATAAACCATGCCACCTAGTCTTTAAAAAAGATATAGGCATACCTTTGTCACAACACTGGATTTTCCGAGAGCTAAAGAGCAAACTCCACGACACCTCCTCTAACTTGGAATTCTTAAACCACTTTTTACGGCTAAGGGGAAGACATGTTTCCTAGCTCAAAAATTCCTCAGTGATTTTGATTTGAATGTCACCCACTTTGGCTCGACATCCATCGAAATAGAGGGCGAACTCCTGGGTTGCTTGCAAGTTGTAACTTTAGATTTTTTTGAGAAACTCAAGCCAACCATGACTCCTAAGGTCTTCACTCGCATCGTCATACAAAATAAAGTTTTGGGATCCATTTAGTTCGACACGGACGAGAGGGGCCATATGGATTCAAACAAACAGTCATGAAGGTAGACAAAAATCACTGTAAGCATGAAGGGTTTTATAAAATAGAAGGAATCAGGGAAAAAACCAAAGGAACAAAACCCACTATTACCTTCGCGTGATTAAATGAAGGAATGAGGGGTTTCATACGAAAATCAAACATTTTGTGTAATGAATTGCCAAGAGTACAAAACAAAGCCCAAGACTTAACTTGAAATGATGGATCTGTCGATTTCAGACTGCCACCTCCAATAGAGTACAGGGTATGACCGGGTGCATTCAAATTTCATCCTTGTGTAAAGGGTGGAGTTGATTTTCTAAGGTTAGGAGAAGAGATGTTTTACAAACCAAAGAATAATGACAAGAAAAGATCTATCGAGAATCATAAAGAGATGTAAAAATAGTCTAGTTGCAATCAATTCTTGGTGTATTATCAAAACTCAAGGTATATCTCATAATCGAATGAGCAAGAAAAGTTTTATTCAAAGCAATCAATACTCATTAAAAGACTTGTGAGAAAATCAACCCTTCTTGAGACATAAACCTTAGATACATTTCACATTACGATTTTAATACTTTATTCATGCTTTTAGTCATGAATGAAGCATGAAAACGAAAAGAAAAAGAACAATCGACACAATCCTCTTATAGCTGAAAATTCAACTTCAAACAACAATACTTGCGACAAAGCGTAGGTATCTACAAGGATTTTTCTTAGTTGATTTAAAAGGTAAAAAACAATATGGAGCTTCCAATATAAGGGAAATAGAATTTCGATAGACATGATACCTAGTTCAGTCGCTATCTCTAAAGCACCTTACCGAAAGAGTTTTCTAGAATTGATAGAACTAAAAATTCAGCTACAAGAATTGTTGGACAAAGAGTATATCAGACGGAGTGTTTCACCATGCGGAGCACCAGTCCTCTTTGTGAAAAATAAAGACGGTACTCTAAGACTATGCATCGATTATAGAAAATTGAACAAAATGACTATTAAGAACAAGTACCCCTTAGCTAGGATAAATGATTTGTTCGATCAAGTAGGTGCGGCCAAGATCTTTTCGAAGTTGGATTTACGATCCAATTATCACCAAGTTAGGATAAAGGATGAGGACATAAGAAAAGAATCTTTTCGAACAAGATATGGACATTACGAATTTGTAGTTATACCTTTTGGACTCACTAACGCACCAACCACATTTTTGTGTTTAATGAACAATATTTTCAGTCAGTATTTGGACAAATTCATATTAGTATTCATTGACGACATTTGGTATATTCTAAAAACAGAGGAAGAACATGAAGAACACTTACAAATAGTTCTACAAAGTTTAAGGAAGCACAAACTATATGCTAAATTTGATAAGTGTGATTTTTATTAGAAGAAGATACAATACCTAGGACATGTAATATCTGCAAATGGTATTGCAGTCGATCCTGAGAAAATAAGGACCATTATGGAATGGTCGGTACCGAAGGATGTAGCGGATATCCGATCATTCATGGGAATCACCAGATATTATCGCAGATTTATAGAGGGATTTTCCAAAATTTCTTACCCTATCACATCATTACAAAAGAAAGGGACCAAGTTTAACTGGTCACAAAAGTGTCAAGACAGTAGCATACCCAGATAAAGACTTAACCATCTATGTTGATGCAAGTAAAGAAGGACTAGGTGGTGTCCTAACTCAAGAAGGACACGTTATTGTTATGAGTCCCGGAAATTAAAGGAACATGAGTGAAAATACGTCACTCATGACTTAGAATTAGAAGCGGTATTACATGCCTTAAAAATGTGGTGACACTACATAATGGGCAGAAAGTTTACATTATTGACAGATAATAGCACTGTGAAATATTTTTTTAGTCGGGTAGATCTTAATGCAAGGAAAGAAAGGTGGCTAGCCTTCTTAAGTGAATTTGACTTTGAGGTAAGACATATCAAGGGTAAGGAAAATAAAGTAGCAGATTATTTAAGAAGAACAGTCCATGGGTTATTTGAAATAAATGTTAGCAGGGCAGAAAGTGATCTGGAACAGAGAATAAAGACTGGAGGTATTAACGATGAAAATTACACTAAGATAGTGGTAGAATTACAAAACACTACAACAAACTCAGACAAACCAGATCTGGGTATAGATAAAAATGGCCTATTACGATTTAAAAACAGACTTTACATACTAGATTCGATAGAGTTAAAGATAACAGTTTTGGATGAAGTGCATAAGAAATTGTATTCTGGTCATCCAAGATACCATAAAACAATAAAAAAACTTAGAAAATTATTTTATTGGCCTAATATGAAGGGAAAAGCAACATAATACTTAGCTAAGTGCCAATATTGTCAGTAGGTAAAGGAAAAACACCAGCAACCAACCGACCTATTACATCCCTTACCAATACTAGAATGGAAATGGGAGACCATATCGCTGGACTTTATTACAGGTTTGCCTAAAACTCAGAAACTGAATGATTCTATTATGGTGGTAATCGATAAACTCAGTAAGTTTGCATACTTTATTCCTATAAAGTCTACTTTTAAAGATATTAACATCGCTGAAATTTTCATGAAACAAATTTTTAGACTGCATGGTATTCCTAAAATGGTGATTTCAGATAGAGATGTAAAATTCACATCTTCTTTTTGGAAAGAATTGTTTGCAGGGATAAATACTAATTTAAATTTCAGTACAATTAATCATCCACAAATAGATGGATAGACTGAAAGAACAAACCAGATCGTAGAAGATATGCTCCGCATGTATGTAAGAACAAAACCAAGAAAGTGGGAAGACTACCTACACTTGGTAGAATTTTCATATAACAATGGGTACCAAACTTCGACTAAATTGAGCCCCTTCAAGGTATTGTACGACAACAAGTGTACGACTCCAATTAGCTGGGACAAGCCAGTTGACAGACTCATGGTTGGACCATAGATGCTCCAAGAAATGGAAAGTACGGTAAGAAAGGTGTAACGGAACTTAAAGGAGGCACGAGACAGACATAAAAGTTATATGGACGAGAAAAGATGACACTTGGAGTTTCAAGTGGGAGATCATGTTTACTTAAAAGTCAAATCCTGTAAGAGTTCACTAAAGCTAGGGAACTGTGCCAAGTTGGAAGCCAGGTTTTGTGGGCCCTTCGAGATACTAGTTAGAAGTGGACACGGAGCATACCAACTCGCACTTCCAGCCAATCTAAAAATTCATAATGTATTTCATGGTTCTTTCTTAAAGAATTATGTTCACGACCCTACTCATATGATCAATTGGAACTTGGTGCAGGTGGAACTAGAAGGAGAGTTCCAGGTGAAACCCCTGCGTATTCTAGATCGGAGAGAAATAACACTTCAGAACATAGTCGTCGCTCAAGTAAAGGTGCAATGGAAGCACTTTATCCCTGAGGAGGCCACTTGGGAGTTGGAGGGAGATTTGTAGAAATATCATCCAATCCTGTTCCAGGAAGGGAACGAACACTGAGGACAGTGTTTTATTGAAGGGGGAAAGGATGTGACATCTCCAAAAAAATAAATTGTTTTTGAATTTGAAATTTCTTAGGAAAATTATTTTGTTTTTGGTAAATTCGAATTTGAATTTTTTTTTTCATTTATGGAAATTTTGAATTTCGAATTTGATTAATTGTAATTAATGATTATGACTGTTGGGAAGAGATCTGATGACTCAACTAACTACTTGACTATGACACTTGTGTGAAAATAAATATTTTATAATTATTGTAGGAGGACAAATGGAACAACCATGTTAAAATGAATTGACTATGACTCCATGAGTGGGGAACATGTTGGAACTACCTCAGGGTTGATTGTTACAAGTGGAAAATCAGGAATTTGGCCATTGGAAGCCCCTGAAAATCAGGGATTTGGAAAGCTGCGAAAATTCCCAAGGGGAAAAGACCTAGGCATTTTTGGTTCTGGGATATATAGCATATGTGGGGAGGCAAGACGTTGCCTAGTATTTTGGAAAAATACTACTAATTTGTCGTTTTTATGAACACTATTGATTGAGTGTGAGGCAAGGAGAATATTTCTGGAGTGGGATGACATTGTTGAGGAGGAGTTCCAAGTTAGCCCTCATGGATTCATGGTCAGGCTAGGGGGTGAACAAGACAAGTGATTTGGTTTATCTGTTCTATGGTTCGGAGGAACGTGGTTGTTCCCTTTATCTTCACGTGAATTGGTTAAGATATGTTAACCTGTTCCTCCTCTATTTGAATGATTATATAACTGATGTAATGCATTGTTAATTTTGAATTGAAATATTTTCCATGGATGAAGTTTGTTTCACTGTGTGAATCTTAAAATAAATGATCGAATGCCTCAAGAGAATTTAGTTGAGTGACTCTTTTCTGTTGATTTTATTACTAAATGAATTTTATAACTCATTTTATTCATTGTAAGGGTATGAATGACTAAATTCTGGAAATGTCCAATTTCTAAGCTAAATTATTATTACACGGTGATAAAACTATAGGGTACTTTCCCAATGTACTGAAAACTCCTTAGGTGGAGCTATCTATATATAACTCGAACTGAGAACAAGTCCATATACCTGTGTATGAACATTCCTGTAATTAAACTTCAAGATCATATTAATTAGTCGAAACTTCCTTTCTCGCATAGAATTGAATGAGAACCGATACAGAACAATATTGTTTCCATGATATATATATGGATTTATAAGTATATACATAGGTATATTTACAGTGGAAATCTGCACAGACGTTATAGAAGGAACTAAGATTGAATGTCTACAATAGAAAACCTGTATATACAAAGATCTGTTTCTATACTATAAAAGTAAATAAATTGTTCCAACATGTCTGTAACTACAATTGTAAAAATGAATTACTGAATAGAGAATCTGAACCCTCTCAATAAAAAAAAATTACAGTTAAAGATTTTTCTGTAACCTCCCCAAAAATAAATTATTTTTGAATTTACAATTTCTTAGGAAATTTATTCCATTTTTGGAAAATTCGAATTTGGAATTTTTTTTCCATTTATGGAAATTCCGAATTTTGAATTTGGTTAATTGTAATTAATGATGATGACTATTGGGCAGAGATCTGATCTGACTCAACTAACTACTTGACTATGACACTTGTATGAAACAAAATATTTTATATTTATTGCAGGAGGACAAATGGAACAACCATGTTAAAATCAACTCACCATGACTCCATGAGTGGGGAAAATGTTGGAACTACCTCAGGGTTGATTGTTACAAGTGGAAAATCAAGAATTTGGCCATTGGAAGCCCCTGAAAATCATGGATTTGGGAAGTTGTGAAAATTCCCAAGAGAGGGAAAAGACCTAGGCAAAAATAAGCTTGGATATATAGCATATGTGAGGAGGCAGGATGTTGCCTAGTATGCTAGGGGAAAATTATTACTGATTACTTGATGTTATGAACAATACTCGCTAAGTGTGAGGCAAGGAAAATATTTCTGGAGTGGAACGACATTTATGAGGAGGAGTTTCAAGTTAACCCTCATGGATTCATGGTCAGGGTAAGGGGTGAACATGACACGTGATTTGGATGCCCTGTTCTATGGTTGGGAGGAACATGGTTGTTCCCTTTGTATTGCCATGAATTGGTTCAGATATGTTAACCTACTCGTTCTCTATTTGAATGATATATATCTAATGTAATGCATTTGTTAGTTTTGAATTGAAATATATTCCATCTCTGTTGAATTCTTAAATCATTGATGTATTGAATATATCAATTCTGAATTGATATAATAACTTGGGTGAAATATGTTCGAGTGTATGAAGCATAAAAAATAACATAATGTCTTACAAATATAATTCTGAGTGACTCTTTATAGTTGGATTAAATTTTGAATGAACGATAGAATTTTCCTTTTATTTGCTATGACAATTGAAAGGATTATACATGGTTAAATTCTGGAAGAAATTATTTATGTAAACTAGATTACTGCTATACAGATTTTGTTTTCTTTTTTCTATTTAAACTATTTGTTTGAAATTAATGCTAGGGAATGACATACTCAGATTGGAAGTTATGCTACAATTTTCATTAATATATCTGTGAGAAATAATGCTGGAAAATAACAAGCTGAGTTTTGAAAGTTACGCTATAGTTTTTCATTAAAACAGACTCTGTAGAGATAGATCTGGAGTATAGGTACACATATCGAATATTATTCTAGACTCTTTATAGTCCATTAATCCGACTGTATAAAGATACTTCGAATAAGTATATATGAAAGAAGAAAACTATGCTACATATATTGTGATGACAGATCTATTATATGAGCTATTTAAAAAGTGAAGAAATCAGACCCTTTTTAACTCACTGGATAAAATTAGATGATGAACTAGAACGAGTTTGCAATTATAGTTATATATAGATTTCTGTAGTTTCATAGTTTGTCAAAATAACATTAAATGGTTACGCATGACAATTGTAGTACAATTTTAGAGTAGAATGAATACTTAGTATTGGAAATTTCTATACCCTATGCACATGACATGACTAACTAAATATATAACTGATCGTGCAATCCCCAGAATTGTTTCAGAATTTTATCATTACTTGCAAATAGCCAACGAATATCTAAAGGAAATGAACGTTAAACCTTTACGCATAACTAGACAACTCACAATAGGATGTTTAAAGAACCACTCATTAAGAACAAAGCGCAGGAACTTCAAATTACCCTAAGTATGGAATGAATCAAAATCAATTCTGTTTACTTGAAAATTACTTTCTGATACAATCACATGAGGAAGGAACAATCATGTGTTGCGATACGAGAAAATAAAACCTTTCCTATCAAAATCAAGCCAGTAAATCTTAGGACAATATAATTTAGTTCGTAAGACTGTATCTAAATCTCACAACGACAAATTCCTAAGCCGGAACTATTGTTTTCATGGAACAGAAGCTAGAGTGGTACAATATTGAATACATCGAAAGCAAGGAGCTTGAATACCTTTTGGGTATGGTGAGTTCTAGGATCTGAGGGCTCCTGTACACCTCAACCCTGCATGACGAAACAAAAGAGAGTTTTGATTAGTATTTTGAGATCAGAATCCACATGTTGAGTATAAACCTTTTTGTAAGTGAAAGTAACATAACCAGAAAATAAGAGTAAGAGAGAGTACAAATGATTACTTAGCTTGGGCTTACAACAAGAATCGTTATGCCCATGCATCCCGGTGACACGTCAGCTAAGCTCCCAAGAGGGGTGGAGAGGAAAATGACCCTCTTATGGGTACCCTTATAGTCAAAAGGGGTCCACCATTAGTTTGAATACCCAACTTAAAATAAATACGAAGAAAAAATTACAGAAGAAGAGATCATTATACAGATAGTCAATTGATATAAATAAGGAAACAAAACAATACAAACCCATATATCGTGGTATGGAACGAGATGAGTATGGTACTCTTGAGATTTAAAGCATCCCTAAATTAATAGAAAACTGAAATATAAATTCCTTCCCTGGGTACGACTTAACAGAAGAGAACAGTTGGGTCCCAAACCCTCACAAACCTTGGACAAGGTGATCCTTCAGCCAAAATACACTAGGCCGAAAACCAAACATTTTTAGCGGAGAACATGAGGTAGCATATTCTTTATTCAGATCTAGGTATTCACAGAGTTGTAGGAGGCATAAAAGCGAACTGATATAATACCCCACTGAATGATGGAATCTCCAAGGGATGCCAACAGGACCTTTAACTAGGCTCGAAACCCGTAGGATGGAAGAACCAAGGGAAAGCAATCTTTGATTAGGATAAGTGCCACAGATGAAGCTAAACCTTATCGGGTGGTTCACCTTTACCAAATAATAACTCTAAAGCAAATGGGAGAGGATGTACTAAATGAAACAAGTAGCTAGTTAACCGATAATTTTTAATACGCACAGTCTATCCTTGCAAGATAAAGAGGTTTAAAGTTATCACAGATAGAGGGATCTTACCTTCTGAGGAGAAGCATGTCGAAATACACCACTAATCAAATCAACCCGACTCCACCAGAAAGATGAACTCTGCATCAGTGAAACTGGAGTGAGGTGTCAGGGTGAGTAGTCTAAGGGAAAAATATGTTAATACAGAGATGAAAAGACAGTGAGTAGTAGACCTAGGAAGCTACGTAAATGGAATTCATGGAATTAATGTTGAGAAGGTACCCAACCATGTGATGGATGTGTCATGGAAACCATTAGACGGGACTCCATTAATCCAGCATTGGGCCCGAGGGGAAAATGACAGTCACACTTCATATCTTTTCACGAGGATTCTTCCACACCCTGACAGGCATGTACCGATCATTCAAAAATCCTAATGAAAAACAATTTCATAATGATAAAAACAGCCAGTTAGGTCACCACACTCTTTCCCAGTATTCCAAATCCGGTTACCAGTGTTAGTTCTAGACTAATCTAAGGCGTAGAACCAGCCAGTCCTTACCTATCAATTCAACCGCCACGATCACGTGGTAGATGGACAAAAATTGCTTTCCTTTGAGAAAGGGTAAGTTTGTTCTTATTAATAAGACAATGGGATAGAGTCTATTAATACTGGTATTCATTAGTATGTCTATAGCATGCACATGACTATAGTTTTACCTTAGTGTTCTCCTCATAACATATGTTTCCTTAAGTACAATAGCATCGAACTTGTATGGTGTAGTTTCTTTTTAGTTTGATTGATTTTTCTATGATGGGTAACCAAGATATATATATATATATATATATATATATTTTGACATTCACATGTGTGACAAACCACTACCCTTAAAATTTAAAAGGAGTCAAAATTCCTTTCAATTGTTGGAGTCATAGTATACATGGAATGCATGAAGGATAAGCATGGATAATTCATAGTATAGAGTCTCTTACGAAGGGAAGAAAATTCAATAATGATGCAAGAAAGAAATAAAAGTTTTTTTTGTTGAGAAATTGGGGAAATTGGGGTTCATTATATATGGTATCAGAGCAAAGGTGATGGAACTTGGACCTTGAACAGGTCACAATATTTACTTAGTACATATTTTTGTTTATGTAAAAATAATAAACTTTTATTGTTACAATGAGAAAAGCCTTTTCTGTTTCGTGTTAATCATGGCTACCCAGGACGACCCAAAAATTAGACTTGATGGGAATCTTGAAAAAAAACATCCTGAAGAACCAAGACATAATAGTGACAAAATCTCGCCTACTAAAGTTCTGTAAACGGTGAGGAATCTCATTGTTGAGCTGGAGGTCTTCAAAGCCGACAATGAGAAACTGAAGAAAGCAGAGCATGAGAAACAAGAAATAAATGAAGTCTTGTTGCGAATTATAGTGACAAAGAAAATCCCAAAGGACGATAACCATGAAGAAGAGGTCATTAAAAGGGCCTCCAAGAATTCTTGTCCTAAAGCAGAAAAAGAGGACAACTCATCTGAAGGTACCCCTTCAGTTGCAGATAAAGAAAAACCAGACATAAAAAGGAAACATGTAGATCATCTTGAGGGAGAAATTAAGAAGATCAAACCCTCTACGTTTGATGGGGAATCTGGGACAGGTGAGGAAGTTGAAGCATGGTTATTAGACATCAAAACATATTTCCATATATATAGCTATTCCAACAATATGAAGGTCAAAATGGCCATTTACAATCTGAAAGGAAAAGCCAACATTTGGTAGAAAGATTTAAAATTGGCCAAGGGCCTAAAGGAGAAACAGATGGAATGGTCTGACTATAAGAAATATTTCAATAAAAGGTACCTATCTGAAAGATACTATGAAAGGAAAACCAAAGAATTTTATGAGCTACGACTTGGCCATATGACGATGGAGGATCTTATAAACAAATTCATGGAATTACTAAGGTTCGTACCTTATATCCGGGAGGACAAGGTAAAAATATAGCGGTTCCTAAGTTGTTTACCATAGTCTTACAGGGACAGAATCGAGTTTGACAACCCCAAGTCCTTGAGTGAAGTATTCAGGAAGGCACAAATGTTCTATGACCAATACAAACACTGGACAAAGTTTCCCAAAGCTTGGAAGGATAAGAAACAAGATCGAATGAACCAATAGAAGAAGGGATGTCAACTAGCTCCTTATCAGAATGCAGCAAAAATATTTTTGAGAAAAGACTTTCATTCCAATAATCCAAATACATAAGGCATCAACAAACCCGTGAACTTGGGAATGAAGAAGTTTGGGGACAACCCCCGCAAACCATTAAAGTGTTGGGAATGTGGAGAACCTCATCTAAGGAGGAATTGTTCATGTTTAAATTCAACAAACATAATTGTTGTTCATTATTTATAGGAAGCCTCGACAGTGGGAGATGTGGGTAGAAGCCTGCATCGGATAAATGCAGCCCCGGATGGTCGGCAAGATGACCACCAGTCCTCTGTGGTGGAAATTGAAGGTAAAATCAATAACACTCAAATTTATGTTTTAATTGATCCTTGAGATACGTTATGTTATATCACTCCTGGTGTAGTAGAGTCAAATAAAATTAAGAGAATGAGACACATAAAATCATGGCTGGTACAACTAGCTACAGGAACAAAAAGGAAAGTGGTTGATTTTATTTCTCATTATGAGTTCAATTTAGGTGGCCAAAACATAAAGACAAATCTGAACATTCTACCACTAGGGTCCTATGATGTAATTATTAGAATGGATTGGTTAGAAAGGCATAAAGAAGTGCTTGATTGTTATGCAAAGTCACTTAAGTATAAATATGAAAATGACATCACTAGAACAACACAGTGGATACAAAAACTAGTATCAGTTAGACAAGTCACAATAATGCAATTCAAGAAATGCATGGGAAAGGATTGTCAAGTTTACACCATCCAAGTAACAAACCTATTAGAAAAATAAGATAAACCCAACTTGGAAGATTTTGTTGTTCTAGGTGATTTCAAAGACGTCTTTGTTGATGAAATACCTGAATTACCCCCTAGGATGAAAATAGACTTTTCTATAGACCTACTACATGGTTCAACCCTTATCTCTAAAGCACCTTACTGAATGAGTTTACCGGAATTGACAAAATTAAAAATTCAACTACAAGAATTATTGGACAAAGAGTATATCAGACTGAGTGTTTCACCTCGGGGAGCACTAGTCCTCTTTGTGAAAAAGAAAGACACTACTCTAAGACTATGTATCAATTATAGACAATTAAAAAAAATGACTAATACAAACAAGTACCCCTTACCTAGGATAAATGATTTGTTCTATCAAGTAGGTGGGGAAAATATATTTCCGAAGTTGGATTTACGATCTAGGTATCATCAAGTTAGGATAAAATATGAGGACATAAGAAAAACAACTTTTTGAAAAAGATATAGACATTACGAATTTATTGTTATACCTTTCAGACTCACTAACACACCAGCCATGTTCATGTGTTTAATGAATATAATTTTTAGTTAGTACTTGGACACATTCGTACTGGTTTTTATTAACGATATTCTGGTATATTCAAAAACAGAAGAAGAACACGAAGAGCATTTAAGAATAGTCCTGCAAACTTTAAGGAAGCACCAACTGTAAGATAAATTCAATAAGTGCGATTTTTATCAGAATAATATACAGTACCTAGGACACGTAATCTATGCAAAGGGCATTGTAGTCGACCCTGAGAAAGTAAGAGCCATCATGGAATGGCCGGTACCGAAGGATGTAGCGGATATCCGATCATTCATGGGAATCACGGGATATTATCACATATTTATAGAGGGGTTTTCCAAAATTGCTTATCCTATCACATCATTACAAAAGAAAGGAACCAAGTTTAATTGGCCACAGAAGTGTCAAGACAGTTTTAATAAGTTAAAGGAATTGTTAGCAACCACACCCATTTTAAAGGTAGCAGATCTAGATAAAGACTTTACCATCTATGTTGATGCAAGTAAAGAAGGATTAGGTGGTGCCCTAACTTAAGAGGGACACATTATTTGTTATGAGTCCTAGAAATTAAAGGAACATGAGCGAAACTATGTCACTCATGATTTAGAGTTGGAAGCGGTAATACACGCCTTAAAAATGTGGCGACACTACATAATCAGAAAAAAGTTTATATTATTGATAGATAATAGCGGTGGGAAATATTTGTTTAGTCAGCCGGATCTTAATGCAAGGAAAGCAAGGTGGCTATCCTTCTTGAGAGAATTCGACTTTGAGGTAAGACATATCAAGGGTAAGGAAAATAAAGTAGCAAATTCTTTAAGTAGAAGAGTCCATGGATTATTTGAAGAGTCATCGGTATCGAGAAAGTGATCTGGAACAGAGAATAAGGACTGCAGGTATTAACAACGAAAATTACACTAAGATAGTAGCAGAATTACAAAACACTAAAGCAAACTCAGACAAACCAAATCTGGGTATCGATAAAAATGGTCTATTATGATTTAAAAACAGACTTTACATACCAGATTCGACAGAGTTAAAAATAATATTTTTGGATGAAGTGCATAAGAAACCGTATTATGGTTATCAAGGATAGCTGAAAACGATAACAACACTTAGAGAATTATTTTATTGGCCTAATATGAAGGGAGAAACAACAGAATACTTAGCTAAGTGCCAAGATTTTCAGCAGGTAAAGGTTGAACACCAACATTCAGTCGGCCTATTACAACCCTTACCAGTACCAGAATGGAAATGGGAGACCATATCACTGGACATTATCACATGTTTGCCTAAAACTCAGAAAAAGAATGATTCTATTATGGGTGTAATCGATAAAATCAGTAAGTCTTCACTCTTTATTCCTGTAAAGTATACTTTTAAAGCTATTAACATCGCTGAAATATTCATGAAATAAATTTTTAGACTGCATAGTATTCCTAAAATGGTGCTTTCGGATAGAGACGTAAAATTTGCATCTTCTTTCTGGAAAGAATTGTTTGCAGGGATAAATACTAATTTGAATTTCAGCACGATTTATCATCCATAAACGGATGGACAGACTGAACGAACAAATCAAATCATAGAAGATATGCTCTGCATTTATGTAAGAACAAAATCAAGCAAGTGGGAAGACTACCCGCACTTGGTAGAATTTTCATATAACAATGGGTATCAAACTTCGACCAAATTGAGTCCCTTTGAAGTACTGTATGACAGAAAATGTACGACTCCAATTAGCTGGGATAACCCAGTTGACAAACTCATGGTTGGACCAGAGATGCTCCAAGAAATGGAAAGTATGGTAAGAAAGGTACAACAGAAATTAAAAGAGGCACAGGACAGACAGAAAAATTATGTGGACCAGAAAAGAAGACACTTGGAGTTTCAAGTGGGAGATCATGTTTACTTAATATTCAAATCCTATAAGAGTTCACTAAAGCTATGGAACTGTGCCAAGTTGGCACCCAATTTTTGTGGGCCCTTCAAGATACAAGTTCGAATTGGACCCATAGCATACCAACTTGCACTTCCAGCCAATCTAAAAATTCATAATGTATTTCATCTTTCTTTCTTAAAGAATTATGTTCATGACCCTACTCATATGATCGATTGGAAATTGATGTAGGTGGAACCAGAAGGAGAGTTCCAGGTGGAACCCTTGCATATTCTAGACCAGAGAGAAATAACACTTCGAAATAGAGTCGTCGGTCAGGTAAAGGTGCAATGGAAGCACTTTAGCCCGGAGGAGGCCACTTGGGAGTTGGAGGGAGATTTGAGGAAATCTCATCCAATCATATTCCAAGAAAGGAACGAACACTGAGGATAGTGTTTTATTGAAGGGGGAAAGGATGTAACATCCTTAGAAATAAATTATTTTTGAATTTACAATTTCTTAGGAAATTTATTTCGTTTTTGGCAAATTCGAATTGAGAATTTTTTTTCCATTTATGGCAATTCTGAATTTCAAATTTGGTTAATTGTAATTAATGATTATGACTGTTGGGCAAAGATTTTATTGAATCAACCAACTACTTGACTATGACACTTGAATGAAACAAAATATTTAATATTTATTGCAGGAGGAAAAATGGAACAACCATGTTAAAACCAGTTGACCATGACTCCATGAGTGGGGAACATGTTGGAACTGCCTCAAGGTTGATTGTTAAAAGTGGTAAATTAGGAATTTGACCATTGGCAGCCCCTAAAAATTAGGGATTTCGGAAGCTGCGAAAATTCCCAAGAGAGGGAAAGGCCTAGGCAAAAATAATCTTGGATATATAGCATATGTGAGGAGGCAGGAATGCTAGGGGAAAATTATTATTGATTGCTTGCTGTTATGAACACTACTAGATAAGTGTGAGGCAAGGAGAATATTTTTGGTGTGGAACGACATTTCTGAGGAGGAGTTCTGAGTTATCCCTCATGGATTCATGGTCAGGCTAGGGGGTGAACATGACAAGTGATTTGGTTGCCCTGTTCTATGACTGGGAAGAATGTGGTTGTTCCCTTTGTCTTTCCACGAACTGGTTCAGATATGATAACCTTCTCCTTCTCTATTTGAATGATATATATCTGATGAAATGCATTTGTTAGTTCTAAATTGAAATATCTTCCATCTCTGTTGAATGATTAAATCACTGATGTATTGCATATATCAATTCTGAATTGATATAATAACTTAGGTGAAATATGTTCAAGTGTATGAAGCATAAAAACTAACAGAATGTCTTACGAATATAATTCTGAGTGACTCTTTACAGCTGGATTAAATTCTGAATGAATGATAGAATTTTCCTTTTATTTTATATGATAGTTGAAAGGATTATATATGGTTAAATTCTGGAAGCAATTATTTCCGTAAACTAGATTACTGCTATACAATTTTTGTTTTCTTTTTTTTCATTTAAACTATCTGTGTGAAATCAATGCCGGGAAATGACATACTGAGATTGGAAGTTATGCTACAATTTTCATTCATCTATTTGTGTGAAATAATGATGGAAAATAACAAGCTGAGTTTTGAAAGTTACACTACAGTTTTTCATTAAAACAGACCGTGTAGAGATAGATCTGGTGTATAGGTATGCAGATAAAATATTATACTAGACTCCTTATAGTTTATTAATCCGACTGTATAAATATAATTCGAATAAGTGTATACAAAAGCAGAAAACTATGCTACATATATTCTGACCAAAGATCTATTATATGAGCTATTTAAACAATGAAGAAATTGAACCCTTTTTAACTCACTAGATAAATTTAGACGATGAACTAGAATGAGTTTGCAATTATAGTTATATGTAGATGTATGTAGTTTCTCAGTTCGTCAAAATAACATTAAATGGTTATGCATGACAGTTGTAGTACAATTTCAGAGTAGAATGAATACTTAGTATTGGAATCTTCTATACCCTATGCACAAGACATGAATACCTAAATATATAACTAACCATGCAAGCCCCAGAACCGTTTCAGAATGTTATCATTGCTTGCAAATAGCCAAAGACTATCTAAAGGAAATGAACATTAAACCTTTACGCATAACCGAACAACTCAAAACAAGATGTTTCAAGAACCACTCATTAAGAACAAAGCACAGGAACTTCAAATTACTCTAAGTCTGGAATGAATCAAAATCATTTATGTTTACTTGAAAATTATTGTCTGATACAATCACACGAGGAAGGAACAATCTTGTGTCACGACAGGAGAAAAGAAAACCTTGCCTATCAAAATCAAGCCAGTAAATCTTAGGCGAATATAATTCAGTTCGTATGATTGTATCTAAATATCACAACGACAAATTCCTAAGCCGAAATTGTTGTTTTCATGGAACAGAACATGGAGTGGTACAATATTGAATACATCGAAAGAGAGGAACTCGAATACCTTTTGGGTATGGTGAGGTCGAGGATTCGAGGGCTCCTATACACCCCAACCCTGCAATACAGAGTTTTGATTAGTATTTTGAGATCAGAATCCACATGATGAGTATATATCTTTTTCTAAGTGAAAGTAACATAAACAGAAAATAAGAGTAAGAGAGAGTATGAATGATTACTTATCTTGGGATTACAACAAGAATTTGTATGCCCTTGCATCCCAACGACACATCAGCTATGCTCTCGAGAGGGGTGGAGAGGCCAACGACCCTCTGATGGGTACCCTCACAGTCAAAAAAGTCCCATCATTAGTTTGAATACCCAACTTAAAAGAAATACGAAGAAAAATTTACAGAAGAAGAGATCATTATACAGATAGTCAATTGATATAAATGAGGAAACACAGCAACACAGACCCGTATATTGGGGTATGGAACAAGATGAGTCCAGTAGTCTTGAGATTTAAAGCATCCCTAAATTAATAGAAAACTGATATAAAAAATCCTTCGCTAGGTACGACTTAACAGAAGAGAACAGTTGGGTCCCAAACCCTCACAAACCTTGGACAAGGGGATCCTTCGACCAAAATACCCTAGGCCGAAAACCAAACATTTTCAGCGAAGAACATGAGGTAGAATATTATTTATTCATATCTAGGTATTAATAGAGCTGTAGGAGGCATAAAAGAGAACTGATCTAATACCCCACTGAATGATGAAATCTCCAAGGGATGCCAACATGTCCTTTAGACAGGTTTGAAACCCGTAGGGTGGAAGAACCAAGGGCAGGAAATCTTTGATTAGGATAAGTGCCACAGATGAAGCTAAACCTTATCGGGTGGTTCACCTTTACCAGAGAATAACTCTAAAGCAAATGGGAGAGGATGTACTAAACGAAATGAGCAACTAGTTAACCGAAATTTTTTAATACTCATAATCCATCCTTGCAAGAAAATGAGGTTTAAAGTTATCACAAATAGAGGGATCTTACCTTATGAGGAGAAGCATGTCAAAATAAGCCACTAATCGAATCAACCTGACTCCACCAAAAATTTGAACTCTGCATCAGCGAAACTGGAGTGAGGTGTCACGGTGAGTAGTCTAAGGGAAAAATATGTTAATACAAAGACGAAAAGATAGTGAGTAGTAGACCCGGGAAGCCCCATAAATGGGATTCATGGAATTAATGCTGAGAAGGTACCCAGCCATGTGAAAAAGTTGTCGTGGAAACCATTAGACGAGACTCCATTAATCCAACGTTGGGCCCGAGGGGAAAATGATAGTCACACTTCATATCTTTTAGCAAGGATTCTTCCACACCCTGACAAGCGCGTACCGGTCATTCAAAAACCCTAATGAAAAACAAATTCATAACAATAAACTCAGCCAGTTAGGTCACCACACTCTTTCCCAGTCTGCCAAAGCCAATTACCAGTGTTGGTTCTAGACTAATCTAAGGCGTAGAACTAACTAGTCCTTACATGTCAGTTCAATCTCCATGATCACGTGGTATATGGAAAAAATATTCTTTCCTTTGGAAAAGGGTAAGTTTGTTTTTATTAATAAGACGATGGCACATAGTCTTTTAATGTTGTTCTTCGTTAGTATGTCTATAGCGTGCACATGAATATAGTTTTACCTTAGTGTTCTCCTCATAATGTATTTTTCCTTAAGTACAATAGCATCAAACTTGTATGGTGTAGTTTCTTTTTAGTTCGAGTGTTTTTTCTATGATGGGTAACCAAGCTATATATATATATATATATTTATTGACATTCACATGGATGACAAACCACTACCCTTAAACTTTAAACCGGGTCAGAATTCCTTTCAATTGTTGGAGTCATAGTATACATGGAATGCATGAAGGATAAGCAAGGATAATTCATAGTATAGAATCTCTTAGGAAAGGAAGAAAATTCAATAATGGTGAAATAAAGAAATAAAAGTTTTATTTTGTTGAGAAATTGGGGAAATTGGGGTTCATTACATTATCTATCTTTACATCATAACTGAAATTGAACCATGTAACCTTGTACCTATAGTCAGATACTACAAACCTGTAGGTGAATGAATATAAGGGAACATATTAAGTAAAATGGATTTTCAATCTTATCCAAGCAATTTTGAAAGTCGAAAGTAAGGAAGAAAATACACGCAGAATATTATAGTGAGAAAGATACAAAATCACAGTATTCACAAAATATCGAAGCAAAGAAAAACAATATGGAATATGTTATAGCGTTATAGATATAGTGTGAAAAGTCTATACAACAAGTTCGATTTACAAGGTATAAATCTTCAGACTCGTATAAATTTCTTTTCCATACAAATGCATAACTGTAATTCGGACTATGCAAATATTTGGAAACTGAGTTTACAATTTAAGATGATAGCCACGGTAAACAAATTGCAAGTTCAGAACGAGGCGAGACTGACGAGCAAATTTGAATAAAAGAATTCAACAGTCATTACATTATTTCAAATAGACAAGGGAAAATCCTATAGGTTAATCTCTGGAAGGAGTCGTTACATATAGAAGTCGGACCAGAAATTCAAGAGTACAATAGGAATTTCTCCTCTCTCCAACCACCATAGGGAATCGAACAAAACTATACCGAACATCTATAAATCTAGAGTGAAATCTTGTCCGTCACTACTTGAACTCCTGAAGGGTTTATAAGGGAACTTGAATACCTTTTGCACCGAAGACAAGAACAAAATATCTGAAGTATTTGGGCAGTCAAAATCCCTGAAAGGTTTTATCATTGAAAAATATTAGCATTTATATGAAATAAAGGTAAATGGAACAACAACATACTGATAATTGTTAATAATAGAGTATGCTAGAGTGGTACTCAACTCCTGACTCCTAGGCTTGTAATTTTTTCTCCTTGTCACTTTCTGACTGGATAGATGCCAAGCCGAGGGTGGATGGTGCATTAACTCCCTGATGGGTACCCTCACATCAACAGGGCCCATCATTAGTGATGTATACCAATCCTTAATAAAAATGAATAAAGATTAACAAGGAGGAAATCTTTACACAGTAGCTAACGGTTTAATGAAATGCAATAATCAACAGTATTAAGTTCCTTGTAATACATAAATGGTAAAATTCATGTTGTGCGTAAACATAGTATAAGATTTCATACTGAACCGAGACTACACCTAACTGGTTGAGTCTAGCCTTCCAGAACCAAATTCCATAGAGTAGTTATAAATCAACAAGGAATACAGAGATGTCCCATCTATTGAATCTAAATGAATAGACCACGATACAGAGAGTAACTGCTATAAGAAAGGGTTTGGATGTATCGCAGAATATCATCATTGGACTGTTCAAAATTACCAGAGGTCATATTATATTTGACACCAATCAAAAATACTTTAGGTATAAAGAAACAACACATGTGAAGGAACCAGCTACGATTTGTTAACGCTATAGAAGTAGGGTTCACCCCTGTACAAGGTCAGGAAAGAAAATTACATTATGACACAGTGGGATTGTCCTTCGAAAGATAACTTCTCACACAATCTCAAGAATATAACAGAGAGTTTACAAAATCCTAGATCCTGAAACATAGACAAAGAGAAACTAATGCATTCTCTCTAAAACCATAGGAGGAATGTCGATAAATTCAAAGGAAATCAATTCTCCAAGAATGAGGATGACTCCGAAATTATTATAGAGAAGTAACGTTAAAGGGAGGTTTCAACAGGAAGGAAGAAACATAACAGTAATTACAGAACACCGACAACTTCACTATAACAATTTTCCGAAATGAGCAACCTTATTTATTCAACCATGGTAATACGTTTAAGGAATGACTTACCAGGGAACCAGACCACGCCGTATGATACAAGGATGAAACGACCTCCATGACAACAATCTTCATCGCTAAGAAATGATACGCAGAGCCTCTTCGCAGAACTCAACAATGAAAACTGTAAGCACACTAAAACCCTAAGCGACGCCTTGATTTCTCAGACTAAATGCGAAGAGTACGAAGGACGAGTTAGCCATGTGACAAGGGAAAAGTCAATGTGACACATTGGATGAAAATCTAGGTGAACACAATGTAACTCATGCTCGTAGGACCGTCATTAATGGTGGTTATAGAGCCTTAACTACTCCTGACAGTGGACCATCCGTTCCAGATAAAGAATGTCGCCAATAAACCCCTCTGTGACTCGACGAGTTTGAATCGCGTTCACTTCCACTACTTTAGCTTTAGTTAGTAGTTCGACCAAGTTAATTCTTAGTTGAAACAACTTTTAGATAAGTTGGGGTAACGAGAGTTAACACGAGTCTTCGTTTGTCGAATTATTTTGGAGTTTGGACTAGAACATCACTAAAACCAATGTACAGGCTCTACGAGCCATTAAATGACCGAGACTCTATAGTTATACTAGATACGTGTTATTAAACTTGACCCCATGGCTATATAGATGGAACTAAATATTTTTCCCAAGGACAAATTAATTAGGTGGACTTGCGTGCGAACTTGGAAATCTTATGTTAAAGAGTGAGTTGCAATATGAATCCTAACTCTAAAAATTATATAGGTAAATGGAATGGAGGCAAAGGGAAATTAATAGAGCCTTGGTGGCTTATCCTTATAATCATTCCTACCCAAAGTAAGTCAAGATGGTGTATTTATAACATCTTGGGTTAAGTAGAATTTAATAATTACACCATAGATATTTATAACAAAAATTAGGATCTCCTCCTATTAGTAATTATATAAACGCGATTTGGGAATTAACGACCAAATAAAAAAAAATTATGGAAAATTTGAGGTACATTACAACATGGTATTCCTAAAATGGCGATTTCAGATAGAGATGTAAAATTTACATCTACTTTTTGGAAATAAGTATTTGTAGGGTTAAATACTAATTTGAATTTCACCACGAGTTTTCATCCTCAAACGGATGGACATATTGAACAAACAAACCAAATCGTAGAAGATATGCTTTGCATGTATGTAAGAACAAAACCAAGCAAGTGGGAAGATTACTTACACTTGGTAGAGTTTTCATACAACAATGGGTACCAAACTTCGGCTAAAATGAGCCCCTTCGAGGTATTGTATGGAAAAAAGTGTAGGACTCCAATTAGTTGGGATAACCCAGTTGACAGACTCATGGTTGGACCAGAAATGCTCTAGGAAATGGAGAGTACAGTAAGAAAGGTACAACAGAACTTAAAAGAGGCATAGGACAGATAGAAAAGTTATGTGGACCATAAAAGAAGACACTTGGATTTTCAAGTGGGATACCATGTTTACGTAAAAGTCAAAGCCCAACAAAGTTCACTAAAACTAGGGAACTGTGCCAAGTTGGCACCCAGGTTTTGTGGGCGCTTCGAGATACTAGCTCGAATTGGACCCGTAGCATACCAACTTGCACTTCTAGCCAATCTAAAAATTCATAATGTATTTCATGTTTCTTTGTTGAAGAATTATGTTCATGACCCTATTCATATGATTGATTGGAACTTGGTGCAGGTGGAACCAGAAGGGGATTTCTAGGCGGAATGTATGCGCATTCTGGACTGGAGATAAATAACACTTTGGAATAGAGTTGTCACTCAGGTAAAGGTGAAATGGAAGAACTTTAGCCCTAAGGAGGCCACTTGGCAGTTGGAGGGAGATTTGTGGAAATATCATACAATCTTGTTCCAAGAAAGGAAGGAACACTGAGGATAGTGTTTTATTGAAGGGGGAAAGGATGTAACATTCCCAAAAAAATAAATTATTTTTGAATTTGAAATTTCCTAGGAATTTTTTTCCGTTTTTGGTAAATTCAAAATTGGAATTTTTTTTCCATTTATGGAAATTATGAATTTCGAGTATGGTTCATTGTAATTAATGATTATGAATATTGGACAGAGATCTGATTTGACCCAACTAACTACTTGACTATGAAACTTGTATGAAACAAAATATTTTATAATTATTACTGGAAGACAAATGGAACAGGCATGTTGAAATTAGCTGACCATGACTCCATGAGTGGAGAACATGTTGGAACTACCTCAGGGTTGATTGTTACAAGTGGAAAATCAATAATTTGGCCATGGGAAGCCCCTGAAAATAAAGGATTTGGAAATATGCAAAAATTCCCAAGCGAGGGAAAAAGACCTAGGCAAAAATAATTTTGGATATATGACATATGTGAGGAGGCAGGACATTGCCTAGTAAGATGGGGAAAGAAAATCTATGGGAAGATAATTTTTGAGGACGAGTTCCAAGTTATCCCTCATGGATTCATGGTCATTTAGGGGGTGAACATGACAAGTGATTTGGCCGCCCTGTTCTAAGGTTGGGAGGAACCTGGTTGTTCTCTTTCTTATTCCAGTACTTATCTAGATATGTTCCTCTACTTCCCCTCTTGTTATATTTGTATTGTTGAAATGATTATACATGCCTTCTACTTCTAGATGTATACCCTATTATTCATATGTTGATAAACATAATTATAGAGTTATTGTACGATAATTGTTGTAGAAATAATTTTGTTCTACTGAAGATTTCATTATGGGCTTAGGGTATGTTATATACTGTAGGAATCATATATTCTGTTAAAGAATACATCTATTTAGTTACTGTAGGTGATCTATTGTAGGAACAGAGCTATTATGTTAATGAATGGAATTATAAAACGATTGCATAATATCCATGGTAGGAATAGATCTAAGTAGTAAATAGTGTTGTAAAGCCACTGTGTATTAGTTGTGGCAATGACAGATTTATCTCGCATAAAATAATAAATTAACTAAGAAGATACAAGATACAAATTCTGGAAAATATCTATCTGCCATAAGATCATTCACTTATAAGATATTCATGTTCTGTATTAAAATTCAACCTGTACAGATTAAAAACCCCATCAGGATGAAACGCTATTATGATAGGAATTCATGAAGTATATCAAGCTATATGAATATAGTTATGGATATATGCTTTATATGCAACAATCGATAAAGTAGTTGATATAGAAATGGGAATACATAACTATAAGAGTTATGTACACATATTATATAACATGTAAACTTGTTTTAACAGTCGGGTAGAATTAACTGTAAAAGTAAAATATAAAAAATAATGGTCATATAATCCGGGAAAGCACTCCAGATATATTTGGAGAGTCGCATCTATAATCTGTTTACACTTATAGAATCAGACCATTTTAATACCTATTGCTTAGATCCAATCAACACTAACTATGGCAGGGGACAAAACAGTTTCAGATAGTCACGATATCGATGCTCGGAAGTGAGATAAATGGTTCAGGAAAACTTTGAACAAAGTTTGGAAGGGAAACAAATGGTTCAGAGTGTCTTTTACGACTTTGGAATAAAACGTTACAGTAATAAGCAAATTAATTTATATATCCAGAACCTTTTTATTCTTTATGCTTAAGATCTCTTGTGATAAAGGTTGAAAGTAAAAGCCACATAAATGGAGAACGATATATATTATTCACAATATTATTTATTCTAGAATGATTGAAGAATAACTCCATTATGCCAAGAAAATCTATTTGTAATTTCCATTCCAATCATGTTGCGAATAATGACTTAGTAAATTTCGACATAATCATTCGGCCAAATATACAATTTAAGGTTGGCTCTCTTACTAGGATGTGAAGGAATGTAACAAAGGTAAAAACTAGCATTAAAACAAACAAATCTTCATCCACAGAGATGACCCGCTAACTCAAATCTTTCAACCTTTAGCTGCCTATTACCCTCCTTGAAAGGGGCGAGATGGAACACAAATACCTCTTATATGGATGAAATAGGTTGGAATCCATAATTATCTATGGCTGAAACCCCTACACAATTTTACACAAAATACCGTTAATAATTGTACAACAGAGACAAGAGAAATATAATAAAATGATGAGTAACAGGAAAGAAATTAAAGAGCCAGAATTAACATTTTAATTGAGGGATCTGCTATCTTTCTCCATTGCGATGAAGTTGAGTAGCATCCCAGACAGAAAGGGGAGGAGGAGCCCAAGACTCCTTGATGGGTACCCTCGCAATCACAACATCCCATCATTAGTGATAAGAACCAAATTATTAAATCAAAAGGACATTGCCGGAAAAGAATATACAAATTACCATTACAGTGAATTACGAGAGTCTCATAATTAGAATGGACCAAATATTTATTCTAATTGCAAGCATTGAAATTGGAAGCCACGGGTCAAATAACACCAGCGAAAATCTATGTAAATCGTCTGAGAAAAATGTATTTAAATAAACAGAGACATAGGGTCATCACCGTGCCGAATTACCAGACTCGTATGACCTTTGTTATACGCTCTGACTTTAAGAAAATTGGCATTAAAGGATGACCCAAATTTTAAATATACAACATAGGATACATAGCGTATTTATTGTGGCTATGCCAAATAAAACTTCAAAACACATTCAAATAAGATATTATAGTCATAAGAATTCGTCAAGTAGTTGGGAAACAAAGAGCCCGAATAAAAGCCCAATACAGGTACTCAACCAAAATAGGAGAACGTTATTCGAATCTTTCCAATGAGATTCCTTGTCGTGAATAATTATAGCATGCATACACAGTGTGAGACCCTAACCTAAAAAAAGTTTGGGGCCATAGTCTTGGTGAAGTACAATAGAGACCCACATCATGTAATAGCACAGAAAGAAAACAACGAATGTTGGAGACGACTAACAAACGACTTACAAACAGAATGCTACCTACATGAATTCATTGGGAAGGAACACAAAGAACATAATGTCGAAGATCTTGAGTATAATGTATAAAGTTAGAGGAGCCACTTACCAGTAACGAGACCAACCCAGGAAGGAGCTCCAATCCTCCATTCTTCCCATGCCAAGAAAACGAAGAGAAACACAGAGCTGGCCTCAGAATAGTTTAAAAAAAAATGTCAAAGGAGTAACTACTGTACCCCCTAAATCTCTCACCCCATGCCTATTGAGTGTTGATGGTACAACGAGAGGCACAGGCCATGTGATAGAACTAACTTGGCACATTTGGGTTGGACAGAGGTATAGGGATGGCCTTATTTCTCACGTACACCCATTAAGGGTCGAGTCAAAGGTTTAACTCTCGCCTGTCATAAACCCTCCTTTCAGATTTAATGAATTACCAAGTGAAGGGTGGTTTCCTCAAAATCCTATGAGTTGGAAACCTTTAATCCCCAACCACTACCAAACTCAGTTTATCACCTCATCTGGTTAGATGTTGCTCGTATTCGGTAGATTTAACGATTTTTTAGCATAAGGTTTCCCTTCTAACCATAAAAAATGTTATATCGTGTGTTGAATGAAAAAACTATTACCCAACTGAAATTTCACCGAGTATGCCTATCAATGACATTGGTCATGGATAGAAGAGAGAAAATCTTATGTTAAACCAACAAATAGATGAGGTATATAACCCGACACCCAATACGTTATATGTAAGTATTATTCATATAGTATTGGAGTTTAAACCTTGCGTGCGGGTATAAAGGATGTGTTTTAGAGGAGAGGTTAGGACCCTAAGTCCTATGCCTAGTTTTAATTCCAAGCTAATACCAAGTATAAACATATATCCACATATAAATGCTAGTATGACTCAAGAATTGCAGGAAAAGTGTTAGATGGTCGGACTGGGTAGAAATGTCAGCATCGACATTCATAACTTGAGTAAAATACCAGAGTTTTACAATGGAAATAAAAGGGCTATTTCTTTTATTGTAAGACTGTTTTTTTCTGGAATTGAAGGATAATATCCCTTAGAATAATTTTATTTTTTCAAGATGAAATTGAGGTACATTACACTCCATTTTTGTGAATACCCCTCTATATCTGTAACGTTCCTCCTTGTTACGACGCCAAACCTCTTGTAACAAGTGCAATATATATATATATATATATATATATATATTTTAAAGTGTGTGCACGCATGTACAAGGGAAACAAACACATTCGACTCTGAGTCGCCACCCGACGATGAACAAGGCACAACCATGAAAAACACAACAAGACGATATAAGACGCACAATAAGTAACTGCATGCATTTAACAATGATCAATCGACAATAAGTAAGACTGACTACCCATCCATCCTACCCTGCAATGGTTAGGACCTCCAAGATACATAAGCAATGCTTAAGCCCAGGTTCCCATCGATTTTAACCATTTAAGGTCTCAAGGCTGGCGAATGTTCTGAGAAACATGGAGGTGTCTACATCCTGTCCGACATAGGCAGACCAAGCAATCAAAAGACCACAACCAATTACAACAATTTATTAATTAAACAACCATGTCCTCTACAGAATGCGCAGACCAAAAGGACTCCGACAACGACCAGCCACTGTTAAGACCAAGTATCTTCTACGACTCAATTGGCATTAATTACAGACCCAAAAATCCATTTAAATTTCATTAATCGACGAGTTATCCAACCTTAAATATGTAAATTCAGTTAATCACAATCCCCATTTACTGAATTATACAAACTTATTGAACTTAGTTCAAGACATTGCATCGTACTTGTTATTAATGATAATTAAACCCAACATTGTTTCCATACAATAACCACATTATGTTTACATTAGCTAAATAAAATGATGATCACCTAGCAACTTACAAATTATCTATAACCATTACTTTAACATTTCCATAAAACAAATAACGTAGAAATTTAACCTTACCATAACATTAGCATTAACTTTAATCAATACATTCCATTAAATTTTACCATGAACAACAATGGTAATTGAAAACTAGCCTTACCCTAAATATTGGTATCAATACCCCATTCATTACATAATTGTTAAAGTACACCATAATATCACTAATGACCATAAAATTTACAATAATATTTGCAATAAAATAACAATGACATTACTTTCTATGAGCTATCTAACACTAACATTACTCTCTATCTGATATTGCAAACATTACTCTTACATAATTTGAAACAACATATTACCATGACGTTACCTACACCTATTGTGTTAACAATATAATTTTATAGTCACACCTCAATTACGCATTACTATCTCAATTTATGATATCCCTAACAATAAAATTTCAGAAACATTCCTACTAAAATCAATATCCTTACCCTTGTTCTACCACACTGCATTAAGATGACCATGACAGTACCTTTATATATATGCTAACATTTTATTCTGTGATATATATATTTTCGTAAGAACAATCTAATACAAGGTCTGATATTTAAGTATTATCATAACATTATATTATATTAACTTTTACCTTTACAGATCACCACCTCGATTATGTTTCCCTAACAGTCAAAAATTTCACCTTATTTATTACCTTGACATCACAATACTAAATGAAATAGATAAGCAAAGATACATTCTAAAATTATCAAAGATAAACAAAGATAACAAAGACACATGCACGCCGAAGGTCAATTTGGAAACTGTTGCGCTACTAGGCAGAACGAACCAAAAGGCAGTTTTGCAGGGGCGATTTAAAGCAACTGTCGGGCAGTAAAAATTTCAGAAATTAACACAGTTGGCAAGGGTGGAATTAGAGTTTTTCATGGACAGTGGTAAAAAAAAACATTAAAGGTTCTTTTAACTGACAGTTGCTAAAAACCACGATACGCAATCGGCCTCTACTGACATCTATATCAATTTCCTCCCACGCGATTTACTGATTAAACAATTTAATAAAACATAATTAAATAACATGGAAGGCTGTTGTTAGAAAAGGAATATGGTTTCAGTCAGAGGTTAAGCATGCTCAGCCAACGAAGCACGTCGATATCCATATTGCTAAATCCGTCCATTTTAATGGTGGTTTCTAAACGACAAGGGAGGAAAGTTGTTCAACATTCAAGCCTTTAAGACACAACATCAATTGATGGATAGGCGGTGCCCCAACGCTCAAGACGAACCCACTTGGTCGCCATTATTGTATGGAGGGATCGTTGGGCAAGCACCGGGATGGATTTACGTTGTTGAATGAATAATGAGCAGGGAAATCGCTCTGTATACGCACCAGAGGGAGGAATAATGCCAGACTAGAAGTGTAACTTGTTGTAAGTGTCGAAAGAACCCACGGATGATTTACACGGTTAAAGTTTGATGAATCGTTGTTGGCCGGTTGGGATCCAAGGTGGGGAACCAGAGATACAACGCTAACCGCCATCGAGCATAGTCGATGCTTGGTCGATTGATCACAGTTTTAATAGAATTCTCTCTTTAATGCCAGAATATAGTTCCTCGCCAATATACCAAAGAAATAATTTGTTTTTGAAATAAAAATGTAATTTCGTCGTTGAATTATAAAATGTAAGGGGTCATATAAAACATAAAAGGTTTTCATAAAGGTAAACAACGGCTATACCATTGACACTCAGCACATGATAATTATACACTGTGACATTGAACTAAGATTGCACCGCAACCATGTATTTACCATAATGAAATATAACTATAACAGTGATCGTCCACAGGTTGCAATACTGCACCTCAATAAATTAATTGCGATTATACCATATCCAGGAATATACAACCAACAAGAGTGACACAGAAGCATAAATATTCAACCAAGGAACAACAGAAATCAACCGAACACGGATCACGGTAATTGTAGGCAATCGATCAATGGGCATAAGATCATGACAGGATTTATCCATTATTATTGTGCAGAGATAAAATTGCAGAGGAAGGCCATCAAGAAACAATCACAGAATTCAGTCACTCATCTAAGCTTAGACGCAGAGTAGATTCCTCCAGGCATGCTCAAACGTAATCACTAAAGTAAAACCGTAAGAACGTCCGGTGAGATGAGAAGGAAAAGTAAAACGAGATAGCAATAGATATAGAAGCATGCCAAGTTATATAAAAAAACAGAAAAACAACTTTCCACCAAAAATTTCTGCAGAAAAAGAAACGCTTCAGGATGCAAGGCAACTTTCAGTCAAGGGAAGCTATAGAGACAGTCGTTTAATGATAAAGATGCAATAGATTAGTAGCGAGATTTTTCTCCATTTTTTTTTTTTTATCGGATACAAGATTACAGCAGCTGAGTTAATGTTTTTACAACAATACAATCATAATCGTCGTAGTATCTAAACATGCATTCTACTCTACCAAATAAAATCATATCGTTGCCTCAACGCCATCCCCGAGTGTCGTCCGTGATCTTCGTCGCACTCCTACTCATCGACCGTCGAGACTACACCGGTACCTACCAACCAATCGTTAGGGGTACTCTGCTTCCCCCTCAGCCCCTCGAGCCGTAAAGGGGCCACACACTATCCAGATGGTATGTCTAGCTTCCTAGCTCGCCTCACAAGGCCGAGCTACCACTCCTATCCAAGCTGAGAAATCCCAACTCCTCACAAGTAATCAGTCAAGTCACAAATCCGACAGCGTAACGTTACGCTAACAACCAATCCCCTTCTTCCTCATCTTCCCTTTCTTTTATAGAGTTTTAGAACCTCCAACTTTCCCTAAATCACATTTTCATTTAGTTTTAATAAAAATATTCTAAATATTCTCCTTCGCACAGGTGTCGTCCATCCCTCTCTTTCCTCCAATAATTATTTTCTTTAAATTTATTAATTGCCTCATTTCCCTCACCCACCTAGAGTTGCTCCTAAATTTACTCCTAGGTGTTCCTAGATCCCCTTACATGTTTTTAAATACTTTCTCTAAAAATGATGTTGCTAATTTAGCTCAAATTAGAAGGTTCTTTAATGCAGATTCCTTACTATGTTGACCTTGCCTTTTCCCATAAGTTCCCTTCTTTCCTTTATTATGTTTCCTCCATTCCTTAGTTTTCTATTTTTTTATTTTTCCCTTCTTTCCCCTTTTTATTAGAGCCAAAACGACAGTTGCGCTATCTAAGATTTTCCTTTTATTATTAATTTAATATCTTTTTATACTTTCACAAGTTAAGAATTAATTTCTTCTTTGCAATTTTTAAATCCAGTAGTTTTATTTAAATTCTTACTCTCCTCATTTTACCCCAAATTTTTTATGAAAACTAAAACTATTACTTAAGTGGGTTTTAGTTTAAATTTTTACTTTTATTTTTAGGGTCTTTTTCTTAAGGTTAGACAAAAACTTTTCTTACAGTAGAGAAGTTTTAGACTTAGGACTTAGAGTCTGAACTGGATGAAATTTAATTAGGGAAGTTGTTTAATAATTTCTTATTATATTAAATGTCTTAGGGCCATCTAGGTTTGTTTCTTTATCAACATCAATGCGACGTGCCCTTCAAGACACACCACGTGCTCCAAGGGTGCCACTCGCCTCTGGTATTTCTTTTGTGCGATGTGCCCTTTAGAATGCACCACGTGCTCCAAGGGTGCCACTCGCCAACTTGACTGATTGGTAGACATCAATAACCCCTGGAGTCAACACTTCGCCAGGTGAACTTGTGGGAGACTAAGGGCTCTAAGGAATAAGGTCCCCACCTTATTGTGCGCCCCTTAGAATCATCGTGAGCAACTATCGTAGTCTTCCCTCATGGCATCATGGATCCTCTCGAACTAGGTAATCGTTAACCTACAATTCGAGCCACGACAAGAGTGCTAGTAGGTTGTGGCAGGGCTGCTATCCACACCTCTCCCTCAACCTCTCGGAAAATCGTGTGTGGCCCCTTTACTCCATATGCGAGTCTGGTCGACAAGCTATCATTAGCCTGCATCATCAACAATCATGTCAGAACATCTCCACATCATATCATCAAATCAATGAAATATCACAGTAAATAAATCAACCCAAATAGCACACTCCCTAACTCAATCCAGAGTCCAAGGGGTTCCATCGATGCCTCTGCATCCTCAAGGTCAAAAGCCCTGCACACTCAGTAAAACCGAGTCAATAGCAGATGTTTATGTCAAAGCAGTAAAACATCATGTCATCTATCATATCGCATCATAATCAAAGGTAAATGTTTTCTTATCATAAAGGTCCAGATCACTTGCGAGCAAGTGTCCTCAAAGAATAAGTGTTCTGAGTGCGCTAGAGTGAGATGTTACAATATCTCTGTCTTTGACGTTATTTTTATATATGATAAACAATTCAATTGTTGACAAAACTATAGAAATAGATAGAGTCAACTATGTAGATTTCAAATATAATTTTTTTTTAAGTTCATATTTTTTAATATCTTTAATCTATTTTTGTCTGCACATATATCAAAATCTTAGAATACACACCTCTCTTATTTTTTCTATAATGTTTTCTCTTCTTAGAAATTTCGTAAATGAGTTATATGTGGCACTAGAGGAGATTCATACCTATGATCTAAAAAAAAATTGTTTTGATAATGTTAAGAGCCTCTTAGCCTCCATGAATGAAAGACTTGTAATTTCAGGCATATGTTGACTTTGATAATTTAAAAAATATATAAAATTAATATTAAAATTTACAAAAAAAACATGGCATAAGAAAAGCAGGTTCTCTACAAGTATACAAGTTTTTGGAATGGAATTCCATCCTCAAGTTTTTGGAATGGAATTCCATCCTCAACACGTGCACAAAAAACAATATATACCTTATATTTTGTTGAAAAAATAAGATACTCTTTTTAGAAAAAAATGTATTTGACATAGTTATTCACAATGTCTATGAATAAAATTTATATATTCGGAAATCTGATTCAATTTCTTAAGTTTCACTTTGTTACACTATATTCAAATTCATTGTAAAAGTACCTTAAATAATCCCTCCAAGTTAATTTTTTTTTTTTCCAAATTTGCATTGTCACTAATGTGTCATAAGAAACCATCATTAACTTGCAAACATCTAACCATATATATAATAAATATCAAATTGAAAACCTCTTATAAAACAATAATTATACAAACATAACAAATACATACTTAAGTTTCAAAACATTTAATTAAGTTATTATTGATTATAATCACCATGAACATGTTTCATTACATCATCATAAACATGTTTTATTGCATCGCAATAAAAATATCGTACATTGTCTTTTTGTTTCACAATGAAGCCTAACTCATCTCATGAATATATTTTTAAGTGAGTTGAATGAATTAACTTATAAACACCGAATCATATATAAAAAGATTATTCAAATTTCATTTGTTTTTACATGACAATTGTTAATGGGAGAGAGATCACCATTTTCACATGACAAATGTTAATGGAAGAGAGATCACCCAACCCTCTATGAGAGATCACAAAACCCTCTATCAAGATATCAACACCATTATTAACAAGATGTCTAAAGTATTAAATAGACTTACTTAACTCACCAAGAAAATTTCAAGTTTTTGGGAAATGTTTAAAGTTGTTCAACATCAAAATGACTCATAACACGATTAAACTCATTAACAAGATGCCTAAAGTATTAAATAGACTTACTTAACTCACCATGAAAGTTTCAATTTTTTTGTGAAATATTTAGAGTAGTTGAACATTAAAATGTTAAGTATTTATGATATCGAAATGTTACGTATTTATGATAAGAGGTAATCCATTATAAATTTTGAAAAAAATTGTTTTGGATAAGAAGAAAGAAACATATGCATTATATTTTGCAGGAAAATTAATGGAAACATATACATTATATTTTGTATGAAAATAAAATATTATTGTTAGAAAAACTCGAATTTTACATATTAAAACACAAATTTTAAAAATAGAAATTATATATTGGAAAGTTAATTCAATTTCTTACATTTGATCTGTTTACACCATCTTAAATTCATTGTAAAAGTACTTTTAATCATCCCTCCATACTAACAAATTGTTTTTTTTTCCATGTTTACATTACCACTAATACATCATGAGAAACTATCATATACACTCACCCATATTATTTTTTTTCCATGTTTACATTACCACTAATACATCATGAGAAACTATCATGTACACTCACCCATATATATGGTTAAATATTTAATAAATTGAAAAATAAATTAAATATAATTTACATAATAAATTCACAACATATTATACTGTAGCCTGGGTTCAATAAGTACTTCTATTTTCTTTACGAGGAATGAGTGTTTGATTCAAATATTTCCTCTCGTTTATGTTGATTGCAAGTTGGTGGAGGTATATCAGACTGGTGATTGCAGGTTGGTGGAGGTATGGCAGTCTGGGTAGCCCAATGGCTCTTTATTTGGGTAGCCCAATGGCTCTTTATTGGGACGTTGAGGAGTTTCCAGATTTAGTCTTCTACTCAAATCGGTATTCCTACTATTCTTTGAAGGATGCTATGGATAGCCAATGTCGCCGTTGTTCTTACTACTCTTGTGACAGTAGAATATAAAATTTCAAAGAATTATTAGGAGATTGGCTCGTGAAACTAACGAATCTTGACAATGATCTCACAACTCAACTACAATATGTATGCATAGTATAAGCATTAAAGGCAAAAATAATTGCAGATTTGAAGGTGAGAGTGGCAGCCTAGACCACTGAAATTGAAAGATTGTCCTCTGAGCATAACATGTTTGCACGGCCGATCAAAATTTCCATTAACTTTTCGAGATTATATATTCTGTACATCGAAATTTCAATTTAATGTTAAGGCAGTTTGTTCGAATTTATAATAATCTTTTGAAGAACACTGTAAAAACAAAGTAGACTTTTATGAGCACGCAACTCATGAAAATTCCATTTGTTATGTCCTTGTGTTGTACTTCCCTACTCGAAATTATGAGTGAGCATATGGAAACGTTTCTGCATTATGAATAATGCATAGTTGAGCTGTGAAGTGTAAATTGATTTATAATGATCTATATTTTTTTGAATGTTTATTTTTTTTCTTTACATTTTTCAAAATATAGAAATAATTTTGATTTTCTAGATTAGGGTTAACTACATCTTTATAATCTCTGGATGTATATATATATATATATGAATGGTATATTTCTCATTTCTACTAGGCTATAATGTACGGTTAACAATGACAATACTTTATTAAGTAGTAAGAACTAAAGCCTAGCATTTTTATCAATTTTAATAAAAATAAAAATTTAATATGTTTATCAACTTTTTTATGGTATTAATTATTTAATCAATAGAATCATTTTATTGATATTGATAATGATAAAGATAATGATGGTTGGTAATGTTCACTCAAACTAAATTTGATTTATGAGATATTAAGAAAAAATAATTACTTGGTTTATTTTGTTAATTTTTTTTTTATGAATTATATGGAGTTTTTTCTTGTTCTCATTTAGAAATGTCGATTTTCTTTACTTTTGATCCTCTTAATTACCCTTGAAAGATACTTTTGATCTTCTAGATTAAGATTGATTAGCTCCTTATAATATCTTATTTTATTTTATCCTCTAATTCTTTATCACATCATAATTTCTCCTTAAATTTATATGTTATAATATTTTTAATATTATCATTTATTTTTCAAAGTGAACTCTTTCTTTATTCCCTAATCATTTAACTAAATCTGATAACTTTATGCTAACTCATATTTAAATATTATTATTATTTTGTAAAGTGACATATTCCTTTATAACCGAATGATTTAGCCAACACTTGACATCTTTATGCCAACCCACTTGACCCTCATGTAAGAAATATTAGAAATCTTATGTTTATCTTATTCTTTACAGTAGGCATCTAATCATAATCATGCTCTTAATAAGGGGAAAACTTACTTATATGAGGAAGATATGATAGGGTGTATTGCCTTTAATTTTGATATTATAAGTTATAAAATACTTTTGGATTTCTCTATCTTTCTTCACTATTTCTTAGAGATGTTGGAGCCTCAAACTTCATAACCTTATAAGATAACATGAGTAACGAGAGTCTCAAAGAGGAGTGTCATCTTATTCCATAACCAAAGGTTCAGTGATTTACATCTATTTCCATCTACATAATAAGCTTTTCACTCTCCATTTATCGTTTTTGAATGGTACATGGCGTAACTTCTTCCAAATTATCTTTGTTATACACAAAATTAAGGTAAGTGTTTTTTTTATTTAAATATAATAACCTTTGTTATGTCAGTAACAAATAATTCTTGAGTATTGTTTAGTCGATAATATGTCTTCGTGACTTAACTTGCTTCTTCTAAAAAACCCTATAATTTTTCATTGTATATACCAAAAAAAGTAGGGTAAAGGGGACAACCTTTCTTAACCTTCTTATTACAATTGATTTCTTCCAACCTATTCTCATTGTTCCTAGATATAGAAATAATTTTCTATTACTTTAACACCAACTCTCAACTCAAAAATAACTTTTAAATCTTTTAATCTATTTCAAAGATTTTATTATTTCCAAACTCCTTCACAATGATCCTAAGAGTAATAAAATCCTAAGAATAATAAGGTGTTTTATACTTAAATGATAAATCCTAAATCAAACTTAATCGAGAATTTTTTATATAACTTAATTTTAATTTAAATTATATTAAATAATAATAATTATAAAATTATTCATATAAATAATAGCTAATAATTTACAAAATATTTATTTTAAAATTAAATCCAAAAAAAAGTTTTAACTTAAATAATAATAATAAAATTATATAAAAAATATTATAACAGTGATTTTGAATTCAGTGAAATAGAGACTCAGTCACATTGTTGAGCTCTGAGGGCGGCGGCGGCAGAGAAGCCGAGGGTTCAATTTTAGGGCTTCGGCCTGGTCCTGCAGCTCTCCATAGGCCCGTTGGCCTCCTCCCAACCTGATCCAGGCGTCAAGCTTGCTCCGGGCAGTCCCCAATGGCGGTTGTGAAGTTCCTGGTGGCTGCACCTGCGGATGTTGCACCCCCTCTCGTGGCTGCATCCTCCATGGCGGTCGGCGCCCCCCCTGCTCCTGCATGCACCTCTTCAAACGCCTGTGCCAAGCCCGACGGGGGTTGCTCTGCTCGCCCTCTCCCAGATCAGGGTCCGTCTTTGGGCCATGCAGGACGGGCTACTTTCAAAGATATTGCTTCCCTTCGAGGGGGTTCTTCGGCTCCGAATACTTTGATTGTTGAAGCCCCGATAGTTTCTATCCAGTTGCCGAAGGAAGTACTGGAGTATTCCTCTCAGCTCAACAAGTTCGCCTTGGTTTGCAGGTTTAACGACATTTGGCCGAATCTGGTTGCTCTTCGTTCCTGGATCGACTCCGAATGGTCCCCGCTTCTTGTGGGTGAGATTACAGTCTGCCCCCTTGCGAAGGGTTTTTTCACACCTATCTTTGATTCTTCTGATGAAAGAGACTTGGTTTCCAGCTCCGGACCGTGGTTCTGGGGCAGAGCAGGGCTATCTGTGCAGCCGTGGACCCCTAACTTTGATCCAGCAACGACCTCTATTTCTACTGCTCCGGTCTGGGTGCATCTCCCGTCACTCCCCCTGCACTTCTCGGGGGGACAAAACTCTTGAAGCTATCGGAAATGGCATAGGGAAATATCTCTGAAATTTCCCTGAAGTTGCCCCAGTCAACTCCACCTTTGCCCGGATCTATGTAGAGATGGACTTCAACAAGGGTTTCCCAGCAGAAATCATCCTCCTCGGAGAGAACGTCTCTTGGACCCAGAAGATCGATTTCGAGAACCTCTATTTCAGATGCAGGGTTTGTTTTGAAACAGGGCATATAGCCCAGAATTGTGAGAAGTCATCCGGGAAAAGAAGACCATCCCGATGCCAAAGGCCCACTTGGTGGATAGGAGCGCAACCGGAGAAGCAAGTTGAAGCAAAGATCCCGCCGTCAGAAGTTGAAGGGGAATCCGTCTCCATCCTCAAAGACCCTGTTAAGGGGGAAGACCCAGTGGAAGCAGCTCTACCCAGGGCTTCAAGCCCAACAAAGAAAGCCTCAAGCTGGGCCAATATTGCTGAGGCAGAAGAAGTGCAAGCTCAGTCGAAAATTCATAACCAGGGTCAAAGCAATGAATGGCAGGTCGTCACCAAAAAGAAAAAAAACGTCTATCAGCGGGAAGATGTAATGACACGAAGCCGCTCTGGCTCGCCGAAATAGCTATCAACAAGTTGTATTCTGAGTAATGTGTAACGTTTCCAGGATTCTAGCAATTTTAGCATTGTATCTCAGTTTATGCAGGCAGTAGCTCTGTGTAGCCCTGCCATTTGTAACCGATCTGTGGTTTTGCCACCATTAATATAATTACTCTAATCGTTATCGTCAAAATATATATATATATATATATATATATATATTATAACAATAATAATAATTAAAAATTATATTAAAAATATTAATTATTCATCATATTAATTAGGCCCTCGAACTTCCGTACGACCTGCCATTTATGAATGTGATGAGGAGTAAGGGGTAGGAGACATTAGCGAAGTAAGAACTCCTTTTATTTTGATCCATTACGTGTGATTAATTTACAAATGTGTAAATTAATCTGAAAATTTTTAAACATCTCATTTCTTAGTCGAGCGGTAAACATCAAACATTCATTTCTCAATTATCATAATTTTTATGTATTTTTTCTGATTATTATGAAATTCAATTCAATATTTTGAATGGTTAGATTGAATACACGCTCGAGACCTCCAGAATTTTTTGTTTTCATTGACGGACACCTTCAGATCAATTGTTTCCAATGTTGGCTTTTCCTTTTCTTTGAACATAAGCTATCCATTTTATGTAGTGCTTTATATTATTCTGAATGAACGCTACTAATGTCAATTTTGTATTTGGTTGTTCTAAAAACATTAGAAAATTATACTCTATGATCTTCTATTATATTCTATATGTTGACTTGTACGATCGATAAGTATGAATATCTGCTGCCATGCTGCACCAACTTAAGCCAATTACCATTTCTACTCACAATGTTAATTGATGACATAGATACTTCCTTAAGAGAGTCTTAAGTGGCTTATTACTACTGTAGTGCTTATAATCACTTGTTTCTTTTTTGATGATATTGTGGGTCTGTGCAGGTGTGTAACAACACTTGTAAGATACATCTAGGTGTTTCAATCACTATTTTAGCAAGTGTTTTAGCAACAGTTTCAACAAATAATAAAGAACTATTACAACAAAAACTTAAGTAAACTTCTCATGTATCATAAACAAATATCGATACTTTGTTTTACAACAACCTTTTCAAAAGGTGTTTCAGTAGGGAGTAAAAGGCTATTACAACAAAAGCAAAGTTATAGCAGAAAGATGGGAATTATAACCTCGTACTTATACTTATGTACTAAAAACTTAATAGTAACTAATGAAAAAGCATTGCACAACATAGGAATTTAAATAAAGTTTTCAAACAGAAAACAAAATATGTATGCTACATGAAAGTAAATACTCTGTAATAAATATGAACATTATCATGAGTTTACAAACTCAGATTCAAACAGGAACAGAGTATAAAATCTCCTATTAACACTCTCAAAATTTCATTATCAATTTTCTCTCTATTTGTCCATTCCAAAATCAAAATTGTATATATATATATATATATACACACACAATTAGTTGGTTAACTTGCCCCCTTCACAGTTCCTAAATCAAATTTCACTTTTCCAGAACATTAATGGTTCATTGCCCTTTTGATATTTGATCAGTAAAAAAGGAAATGGTGTGGCGGCGATAGCTCTTCAATCATTAAATGGATAAGGCGGTCAAAATGGTGATAATTAATTTTTGGGCGGTGGTAACTCTTCAAAATTCGATTGACTAGGATAAGTCATCTTTTGGGCAGTGGAATTATTAATCTTTTGACATTCTCCCCCTGAATCATTTCACCCAAAAACAAAAATATGCAATACTATAGCTCACAAACCCTAATGTTCTTTCTATGAATTTCAAATAATTCATTTGTTAAGGGATTTGTAAACATATCTGCAAAACTCTACATAAATTTCATCATCAACTCTCAAATAAAATGATATTTTGTATCAATATGCTTAGTTTTCTTGTGAAAAACACAATTACGTGACAATGAAATGGTTGATTTATTGTCACAAAGAATCCAAGTTGATTATTATTTTTCATGCAACATTTTGGTCATAATCCTTCTCATCCACACAGTATGTGACCTGAAGATGTTGTTGTTGCAACATCCTCGGCCTCGATAGATGATAAAGTCACAATGGGTTGCTTCTTTGAAGCCCATGCTATTGCTCATGATCCAAAGTTGACCACATATCTTGATGTGCTCTTCCTGTTATCTACACTACCTACAAAATCACTATCATTATATCCAATCAATTTAAATTATGAAAATGATGTGTACAAAACACCATAATTAGTTGTTCCAACAACATATATTAAAATCATTTTTCCATCTTGTCAATGAGTACTCTTCAGAGTCTCCATAAATCTAGAAATCAGACTTACAACAAACATAATATCAGGTCTTGTTGCTGTCAAATACATAAAACTTTCAACCATTCTTTTATACAGAGTTAGATCAACACATGACCCATCATCATTCTTACTAAGTTTTGTGTCAGTTACAATAGGTGTTACAGCTGGTTTATAGTTCACCATCCTGAACCTTTTCAATATGCATTTTGCATACTTGGTTTGACAAATAAAAATACCATATTCATATTCATTTTCTTTAATGCCTACAAAATACTTCATCATTCCTAAATCAGTCATTTCGAACGCATATTTCATGGTTGTCTTAAAATCATCTACTGAAAGATTTATGATGAAAATAAAATAATCAACATACAAACATACAATCAAGAGTTTACCTTCATGATTTACCTTTGTATACAATGTTGACTCACTATGACTCATGTTTAATCCTTCACCTTTCAAGTATTCATCAATTTTGTTGTACCATACTTTGGGTGCTTGTTTCAATCTATACAACGCTTTCTTTAACCTGTATACCTTACTTTCTTGTCCATCAATCTCATATGTTGGAGGTTGTTTCACATAAACCCCTTCTTCCTGAAAACCATTTAAAAATGCAGATTTTACATCCCTATGGTACATACACCATTTATTATGAGCAACAATGGCTAACACCATTCTTACTGTATCAATCCTGGGTATAGGTGAAAAAATTTCATTATAATAAACACCGGGCTATTGACTGAACCCATGAGCTACAAGCCTTTCCTTGTGCTTCTCAACTTCACCTTCAACATTTAACTTCACCTTGTAAATCCATTTAACACCTATGCAATTTTTATCTTTAGGCAAATCTACAAGTTCCCAAGTGTTATTCCTTTCTATGACATCCATTTCCTCATTCATGGATTCTACCCAAACTTTTTTCTTAACAACATCATCAAAATTTATAGGATCATATCCGATTAATGCAAAATTTGAAACTTGATCTACTTCATCATTTTACTCATACAATTCTCTTAAACTTCTATTCTTTTGACCTCTAATTATGTTTCTTAATGAATCTAAAGTAGGATTTGATTCATCACTCACCTATGATTATGCTTGCTATCCACCATGACCTGATGGCTCACCACAGTCATATGTTCTTGGCATTCTTAGTTGTGATGGGATGAATCATGGTGATTGTATTAAAGGAGTTCTTATTCCAGGTGTATGTGAATGTGGAATTAACTGTCCACTCAATATGACCTGCTCATATCCATCATCATCTTCATGGGATATTTTAGCTCCCCCTGAAGAAATTTTATCAGTGCTACCATCCCAAGCTTCTTCTTCCTTGAATTCAACATCTTTACTGATAACATACTTCTTCGTGATGGGATTATAGAGTCTATATGTCTTACAATCCTCATTGTATCCAACAAAGACACATTTATCACTTTTTTCATCAATCTTTCTTCTCATCTCTTCAGGTACATGTGCATAAGCTACACACTCGAAAATCCTCAAATGGGATACCCTGCTAATATTACCATTTCAAAATTCCTCGGGAACTTGGGTCTTTACACTCTTAGTTGGACTCCTGTTCAGAATATATACTGAAAAAATAACTGCATTGCCCCAATATTCATTCAGAAGATGCTTCTCCTTCAACATATTTCGATCCATATTCATAATGGTTCTATTATTTCTTTTAGCTGCTCCATTCTGTTGTGGAGTATAATGAGTAGTAAATAGTCTCTTGATTCCCTGATACTGAAAAAACTCCATGAAATCAGGTAGGATATACTCACCTTCTATGTCTGATCTCAATACTTTAATATATTTACCACTCTCATTTTCAGCCATAACTTTAAACCTATTAAATATATCAAAATATTTATACTTCTCCTCGAGGAAATAAACCCAAGTTTTTCGACTGAAATCATCAATAGAAGTCATAAAATAAACATTACCAGTCAATGAAGGTGTTTGCATCGGTCCACATAAATCTGTGTGAACAAGTTCCAATGGAGATTTATCCCTGTACAAAACTCCAGAAATAAATTTATTTCTGTGATGCTTTGCAAGTATGCAACTCTCATAGGAGATTGTTGGTTGTTGAATATTGGGCAACCCTTTCACCATTTGCTTCTTTTGCATCAAATATAAATCTCCAAAATGTAAATGGAAATATCGCAAATTCCATAACCATGACTCATCCAAACCATTATCTTTATAAGCATTCAAAGATTCAGTCAGATCATTTCTCATAATAAGTGGAAACATTATATTCTTTGTCATCTCTACTCTCACAATCAACTCCTTACTTGGATACTTATCATAAATTGTACATACCTTGTTCTTTAAGAACACTTTGTAGTTTTGTTATATTAGTTGTCCAACACTTAAAAGATTGCATTTCATACCATGTACATAATAAACATCATCTATTTTTCTTCTTTCAACATTCTTAGAATAAACATCAATCAAACATTTACCATTAACTCTTACCTTACTGTCATTACCCAACTTTACCTTAGACTAAATATTGCAATCTAAACTGGAAAAAAAGTTTTTATTTCGAGTCATGTGATTGCTATATCTGTTGTCCAAAAACCAAACATCATTTGAAATTTCCTGTGTGACATCACAAGTCAAAAAAACAAGTTTTTTGTCATCCTCTGACTCTTCTATCATGTGTGCAGACTGCTTTCCAACATCTATTTTCTTCTTCCAACACTTGTTAGCATAATGTCGAAATTTCTTACAATAATAACATTGTACCTTATATTTATCATACCTTTGATTTCCTTGCTTCCATGATTTGCTGCTACTCCCCGTTAAACTAGGAGGATTCTACTGATTTTTCTCCTCAGATTCTGAATCATTTATGTTGTCTCTTTGATTATCAAATTGTCCTCCTCTTCATTTTCTACTAGGAATTCCTATGTGTTCACCTCTAGTAACATGCAGTTGGGATTTGAAGGCATTTTCTAATGGATTATCATATCTAGACAACCTAGATTCATGACCAACCAAAGAACCAATGAATTCATCAATATGCATTAGACTAATATAGTTAAATTATTCTATGAGTACAACTATAGATTCAAACTTCTTTGGAAAAGATCTGAGAACTTTCTCTATTACTCTCTTTTCTAAGAGGTCTTCACCATACTTCCTTAGCTAATTCACAAAATTCATTACTTGAGTCATGAAACTATCAACTGACTCACTATCATACATTTTCATATTCTCAAAGTCTCTTCTCAAATTATGAACCTTGATAATCTTCACCTTGGATACACCATGATATCTTGTTTCAAGAGTGTCCCGAGATTGCTTTGAAGAAGCTGAAAATGAACCTTCGGAAAATGGATTCAGTTAGGCCTTATTAAATAAGACCGAGGGATTCTTGTCTTTCTTTTTGTTCTCCTTCAACAAAATCTTATTAGAATTTGTTAGATCCATTTTTGTTGCTTGGTCAACAGGCTCTGGATAACCAATATTAAAAAACTCCCAAAGATCTTGAGAATGCATTATTGTTCTTATTTTGATAAACCGATAATCATAATTCCTTTCAGTGGAAAAACTAATATGTGGTTGAGACAAACTATTGTTTGTAACCATTTCAAATCAAATTCCAAATAATTGTATTCATTTACAATGAGGAACTAGAAATATTACTATGTCTGATACCACAATGAAGGATGCAAGGAGTTCTTCAGTAAACAATGAAGAATTACTACACGAGTTTCAACATTGTGTAACAACACCAGTAAGATGCAACCAAGTGTTTTAGGAACTGTTTCAACATGTGTTTGAACAACTGTTTCAACAAATAATAAAGAGCTATTATAACAAAAACTTAAGTGAACCACTCCTACATCATAAACAAAGATCGATACTCTATTCTATAACAATGTTTTCGACAGGTGTTTCATTAGGTAGTAAAAGGCTATGACAACAAAAATAAAGTTATAGCAAAAACATGGAAATTATAACAACAAACTAAAATTTAGATTGCAGCAACAAAATAACTTCAATGGATCATTCTCTTCTACAGTAAATTAACCTAGTACTTCTATATTAAAAACTTAACAACAACTAATGCAAAAACATTACACAGCATAAGAATTTAAATAAAGTTTTCAGATAGAAAAGGGAGTATGCATGCAATAGAAAAATAGATACTCTTTAATAAATCTAAACATTATCATGAGTTTACAAACTCGGATTCAAACAAGAACAGAGTATAAAATCCCTTGTTAACACTTTCAAATTTTCATTATCAATTTTCTCTCTATTTGTCCATTCCAAAATCAAAATTACACACACACACACACACACACATATATGCAATTAGTCGATTAACTTGCCCCTTTGATGTCCCTAAATCGAATTTCACTTTTCCAAAACATAAATTGTTTATTTCCATTTTGATATTTAATCAGTAAAAAATAAAACGGTGTGGTTGTGATAACTCTTTGATCATTAAATGGATAAGGCAGCCAAGATGGTGGAAATTAATTTCTGAGCAGTGGTAACTCTTCAAAGTTCGATCCATTGAGATAAGTCGTCTTTTGGTTGGTGGAATGATTCATCTTATGACAATCTGGGCATACCCCTTCTTTCATTGGGTACTAGGTGTGATTTCTTCTTTCACGCTCCCTTATGTAGACAATGAAAATATTTTAGAGATGGAAAAATTGGACTTCATCATTGTCCAATCAATCCACCAGATGAGATGAAGAATATCATGAGGTAATTAATAGTGTCTAACTGTTCAATTTTTCATTATACCAAATTTTTCATTATACCAATTTTTCATTATACCAGTTTGATGGAACTTTGGTTGTCACATTGGATGATTGTTGGTACTTCTTGTTTTTCTCCAACATCTTCAAGTATCCTCCTTAGCCAAATTGCTTCACAGGTGGCAGTTCATAATTCTTTGTACTCAACTTCAGTGGATGACAAAGAAACAATTGGTTGTTTCTTACTGCTCCAGGACACGATCCCTGAGCCAATACTGAATGCATATCCTATAGTAGACTTCCTGTCATCTGGATCTCCTGCCCAATCAAAATCTGAGAAACCTGTCAACTCAACATCAAAATCATTAGGATACTCAATACCAAAATCAATAGTTCCTTTCAAATATCGAAGGATTCTTTTTGCAGCTTTCTAATGATTCTCATGAGGCTTAGCCATAAATTGGCTAAGAATGCTAACTGAATATGCAATATCTGGCCTGGTTGTGGTGAGATAATTTAGACTTCCCACCAATTGTCGATACAAAGTACCATCCACTTCTTTTGAGTCATCATTATTGTTGAGCTTAACATTTTGTTCTAATGGAGTAGATATTGTTTTACATGTGTTCATATTAAACCTCCTGAGTACCTCCTTTGTAAATTTGCTTTGTGTGATTAAGTTCTTACCATTTTCTCTCCATACCTCAAGACCTAAACAATACTGTAAATGTCCAAGATCCTTCATTGCAAACTGTTGTGACAACTTTGTTTTGATCTCTTCAATCATCCCAGTTGCACTTCTTGTTATGATAAGATCATCCACATATAGAGAAATCAAAGAAATTTGACCATTTCTATCTTTCTTGATATACAGGTTTGGATCACTTTTACTTTTTATAAAGCCTTGTTGAGAGAAAAATGTATCAATTTTCTCATACCAAGACCTAGGTGCATGTTTAAGTCCATATAAATATTTCTTCAACTTGCATACAAAATGTTCTTTTCCTTTCTTTACAAATCCCTCTGGTTGAACAAGATAAACCTCTTGTTTTAATTCTCCATTCAAAAATGTTGACCTGACATCTAACTGATGCAACTGCCAATTGTTCTTGGTAGCCAATGCAATCATTAATCTAATAGTATTCATTTTTTCTACAGGAGAAAAGGTGTCTTCATAATCTATCCCTTCTTTTTGTGAATAACCTTTGGCAACCAATCTAGCTTTGTATTTGTCTATACTACCATCAGCATTAAATTTATATTTGAACAACTATTTTGATCCTATGGGGGTTTTGTTCTCAGGCAATTATGTCAATTCCCATGTTTCATTTTTAATTATAGAGTAATATTCTTCCTTTATGGCATCCATCCATTTTTTGTGGTCTTTAGCTTGCTCGTAATTTAAAAGTTCTACCACATTCATAGCTTGAGTTATTAAGGCATAGTCTTTATACCTAACCGGGGTCTTAGATTTTCTTGTTGTCCTCCTTAGTTCTTCACTTCTTTGTGGAGTTCCTTCACCTCTTCTAGGAGTGCTCTAGCTACTTATAGAATCTATGATGCTTGGAGCTTCTCCTTGGACTTCTTCTTCTTTTTCATTATCATTTTCCTCATTTTCTTTAGGTAGATTCCACACATCATAATCATATGCATTTCGTACTTCATCTGCATTTTCATGAAACAACACATCTCTACTTGAAAACACCTTATGATTGTTAGGATCAAACATCATACAGGCTTTATATTCTGTACAATAACCAATAAATATGCATTTGATTGCCTTTGCATCAAGCTTTCTTCTATCTTCTTTTGGAATGTGAGCAAATTCTTTACTCCCAAATATTCTCAAGTGACTCACTTCTGGTTTATATCCATAAAAAGATTCAAAAGGTGTTTTGTTCTCTAAAATTTTTGTAGGACTCCTATTCTTTAGATATACAGCAGTACTAATTGCTTCAGCCCAAAAACCATTAGAAATATTTTTACCTTTTATCATACTAGCACATTCAACCAAGGTTCTATTTTTCCTTTCTGCTACTCCATTTTGTTGAGGAGTATGTGTCACTATAAACTGTTGTTGAATCCCATTATTTTTGCAATACCTGATGAATGCCCCTGATGTATACTCCCCTCCTTGATCTGACCTGAGAATCTTGATGCTCTTTCATGTTTGCTTTTCAACCATATTCTTGAATTCCTTAAAATATTCA
>ML808264.1:54348-80047 GCA_009831015.1 Picea engelmannii
GGCAACAAGTCTTGCCTTGTGCTTTTCAATCTACCCTTTTTCATTTAGTTTGGTTTTGTACACCCACTTGACACCAATACTCTTTTTGTGTCTTGGCAAATCAACAAGATCCCATGTCTTGTTCTTCTCAATGGAGTCAATTTTCTGGTTCATTGCTTGAACCCAATGTGGTTCCTTGGCTGCTTCCTTAAAGGATGTGGGTTGACATGACATTAAAGAAAAAAGATTATGTTGCTCAAAGTCATCCAACTGTTGATGGATTTCTCTCAGACTTCAAGTTCTCTGATTTTGTGGTTCAAAGAATGATTCTCTGCTAGAAGTTGAGCTATCCTGTGAATTATCTGCTTGTCCTTGGACTTGCATTATTGAAGGAATGGACTGAGGTACTGGCTGTTCTGAATTTTTTGTGTTTTCAGAACTTGGCAGCAAAGGATTTTGACAATCCACTTGTTGGTTTTCTGAATCATCCCAGAATTGGTTTTCCAAAAATTGTACATCTATGCTGAGAATTAATTTCTTGGTGATGGGATTGTAAAGCCTGTAAGCTTTAGAGGTTTCACTGTAGCCAGTGAAAATGCATTTTTCACTTCTGTCATAAATCTTCTTCCTTAATTCGGAAGGGATGTGTGCATATGCTATGCATCCAAATGTCCTTAGATGAGCTACATTGAGCTTTGTCCCACTCCAAGCTTCTTGGGGAAATTTCATCTGTAGACTGGTGGTTGGTGATCTGTTCAGAAGATAGACTGAGCATGCTACTGCTTCAGCCCAAAAAGTATTTGACAAGTGTTTTTCTTTAAGAAGTGTTCTTGCCATATTCAAGATGGTCTGATTTTTTCTTTCAGCCACTCCATTCTGCTGTGGAGTATACCTTGTTGTTGCTTGCATGATGATGCCTTGAGATTTGCAGAAAGTTGTAAATTCTCTGGAGTTGTATTCGCCTCCTCCATCTGACCTGAGTATTTTGAGAAATTTACCACTCTGTTTTTCATCTTCAGCTTTGAATTCTTTGAATTTTGTAAATGTTTCAGACTTGTGTCTGAGAAAATATATCCAGATTTTCCTGCTGAAATCATCAATAAATGTTAGAAAGTAAAAACTACCACCTATTGACTCTGTTTTCATTGGTCCACATAGGTCAGTGTGGACAAGTTCAAGATGTTGTATGGCTTGATTGGAAGACTGTGGAAAACAGGTTCTCTTGTGTTTTCCAAGTATGCAGGACTCACATGGGGGAATTTGCTCTTTAAAAATAGGTAGACCTTTGACCATGGAGTTTTTTTGAAGAAGTCTTAGACTCTGAAATGGTAGATGTCCAAATCTAGTATGCCAAGCCATTGTTTCATTCATGGTTGATGCATTCTGTGCGTAAGGTTGACTCAGATTTGCAGTTCTGAGGGTGAGGGGAAACATCCTATTGGGAGTCATAAGGATTTCAGAAATCAATTTCCTGTTGGGTTTTCTATCATATATTTTGCAAGATGCTCCCTCAAAAAGTACCTTATATCCTTTTTCAATGAGCTGTCCTACACTTAACAAGTTATGCTTCAAGTCTGGAACATGATAGACATTACATATGTCTTTCTTTACATTTTGTTTAGTAAGAATAGGAACAGTTCCTCTTCCTTGAACTTTGACTAAATAGTCATTTCCAAGGGTAATATTAGATGAAATTGAAGAATCAATGCTGGAAAGTAATTCTCTGTTACCTTCCATGTGATTGCTGCAACCACTGTCCAGCAACCGGAGATCTTTAGGTTGTTGTTCAGTTTTGTGGCATGAGAGAAACATACCTCCTGAGTTTTCTCCCGTTTGATTTGACACATGTGCTCTGCCTGAGAGCTGATCTGCCTGCTTCTTCCTGCATTCAGATTCATAGTGCCCATACTTTTTGCAGTAGTAGCATTGTATGCTTGATTTGTCATTTGATCTTCTCCCTCTGCCTCTTTGAGGCTGGAAATTCTGATGTTGATTTTGCTGTTGATTTCTGTGACCTTGGAAGTTCTGAGTGGGATATTGTTGTTTATTTCCTCCACTGGTATGAGGGTTACCCTGATTGTTCCCTCTTTCTCTACTTCTTCCTCTTTCTTTCCCTCTTCTGAATGAGAATTGAGCTTGGAAGGCATTGGAGATTGACTCATCTGTGAGATGTAGTCTTGTCTCATGTGTCACAAGAGAACCAATTAGTTCATCTGTTGAAAATCTTGACAGATCCTTGGATTCAAGGATGGTTGTTACAACCATTTCAAATTTCTTGGGGAGACTTCTGAGAATTTTCTCAACAATTCGTTGATCAGTGATGGTTTCACCAATTATTCTGATCTGGTTCACGATTCCCATGACTCTAGTCATGAACTGATCGATAGTTTCGGACTCTGTCATCCTGAGAGTCTTGAATTGTGTCCACGAGGACTGGAGTTTAATTGTTTTTACCCTGTCATTTCCTTGGTAGGATATTTTGAGGATGTCCCAAGCCTGTTGGGAATTACCAGCGCCTGTGATTTTCGAGAATATCGAATCATCCACAGAATTCTGAATCTAGAATTTTGCTTTGTTTTCTTTGGTCCTCAGAGTTCCCTGAGCAATTCTCTACGCATTTGTCATGGCAGTGAGGGCGGATGGATCTGGTTCCACATAGCCAAGATCCACTGGTTCCCAACACTCTTGTGCTTGCAGGAACGACCTCATGCGAAGAGACCAAAATTTGTAATTCTTTCCCAGAAGAATTGGACCCTGAGTTGGGCCGAGATTGCTAGACGACGCCATTTAAAAAAAATGCTGAAAAAGATAGAGGAAAAAAAAAATTCGTATTTACCTCCAATCTCAGAGATTGTCGATTCGACGATGGTCGATGAGAGCTTATCGGGCTTTAGATGGCCCTTGGTCTCCTTGCAATGTGACCACACGCCTTGTGTTAAAGCACTACAGGCTTTTCCCGTTCCTTGCCTTGCAAAATGTCGAAACGCGAAAAATTGCCTTTGGACTTTTCAACGGTCCAGATCTGCTGAAGATCGGACGGTCCAGATCTTATCGGGATATTGCGAATCGGGATTTCACGATTTCTGATGTCAAGGTTCTTTGTCTCCTCGGTTTCGCGATAGCCAATTTTTCGATGGCGTGCTTCCTTTCGGGACTTTTCCCAATTTCGTTGATTGCTGCCACGTGTCCCAGCAGACGGATGGTCGTGATCTCTCCTCGCGATTTCGCAATATGATGTGTCCCAGACCTCCTGTCTCCAGGATCTGCGAAATGCTGAATCCCGAAAAGCCGATGAACTCGCTTATCGGGACTTTTCCCGAAAGCCTCGATCTCTGCCATGCGTCCTGAACAGATGGACGGCTAGATTTGCGTCGGGGATTTCACTGGAAAGAAACCCGATCAATTTTTCTTAGGTTTCGCGATTTCCCGAATCCCAATATGCCGATGGCGCTTTCCTCTTCGGGACTTTTTCTGAGTCACTGGATTTGCGCCACGCGTCCTTGAAGGATGGACGACTGAGATCTGATTGGGATTTCGCGTATCGCGATTTTGCGAGTTGCGATGTCAAGTTTCTTTGACAAATTGAAACCCCGAATGTCGAAATGCCGATGGGTGCTGCGATGTTCGCCATGTGTCTGGATAAACGAACGACTGAGATCGTATCGCTATATCGTGTATCGAAGTTTTTGGAGAGCAGATTCTTTCGCTCGTCCAACTCTCGATTCTCGATTTTGCGATGGAATAGGATCTCGCTACGTGTCTCTTGATCGGACGGTCAAGATGACGTCAGGATTTCGCGACTTCACAAGTCAAAATCACTCCTGTGCACTACAGAGGACTAAACCTCGTGCACCTTCTCGCTGATCCAACGGATGTTGGTCCTTTGCGCAAGATCTGACAGCTGAGATGTTTTCGGCTTTTCTGCGCTCTCCTGGTCCCGTCTGGACTGGTTTCCCACCGCGGATCTGTTCGCAAGATGAATCTTACAGCCTTAATGGCTGTTCTTTGTGTGTTTGACATGATCTTTCCCAAATTTAACGGAATTTTCTCCTGCGGAAGAAAAGATTCGTGAATCTTTCAAAGATTTGAAAAAATTTCACGAATTCTTTGTTATCTGCTACAATCTTTGACAGATTTGAGCGATTTCTTGAAATCTTTAAACGATTCTGCCTTTCGCATGAATCTTTAACAATTTGGAACGTTTTCTTCGAGTTCTTTAAGCGAACTTCCGTTCTGCAACTCTTCTTCGTCAATCTTTGATGATTCTCTCAAAAAATTGTGCAGGTTTCTTTAAAGTTTCTTCTTCTGCGTTCTCTTCATCCAGGATCTTTCGAGCGTTATACGCTCTGCTTCCTCCGCAAGCTTATTACAGCGATCTTTAAGGAGTATTACGGACAACTCTCCAAACCTTGTGAAAAGACTGTGTCGCGTGCTCTCAAGATGCGTGTAAGCTCTGCGCTGTAAGGATCATGTTGCTCTCCCGACTGTGTGAAGAGGCTTACTGTTGAAGCTCTGATACCATGATAAATTGTGAAGCAAAAGAGAAATGCAGAGAGAAGAGGAATAGAACAATATATTGAAATGTGTATGAAGAAGTACAAAACATAGAACTCAGTTACAATATAATATGGTTGAGCTATATATGCTCAAGCAAGACAAAAATACAAAGTACAACTATCCAGTACAGCTGGCTGTGTACGGTTATACTGTTGAGGGTACAATATATTTAACAGGGATTTCGATTGCTTCGCTTGCATCATTATAATGTAACTCCAGGTGGATATGATAGGATAATGGTATGTTTCTTCTCTCTTTATATATATCTCTATATATAGAGAGAACACAATAATTTAACTGGATGTTAGGATTTCTTGTTTTGTTTGTTGATTCAGTTGTAATGTTTCTCGCCTATAAGGTTCATCCTTTCATCTAATACCAATGCGTTCTACACATTCTTTCTTTCGTCTTCTCTGTATTATCTTCTTTACTTATTATTTTGTCATGGTATCAAAGCATAGGATGTAATCCTCTTCATAGAGCTTGGAGAGAACCTGATCCTAGGAGCAAGAGCGCAGAGAATACGTTGTCTCATAGATGAGAGTGCCAGAGGTAAGACTCTTGACAGAGCTTGGAGAGCATTCCTCTCAAAAGATCATTGGAGGTAGCACATCGCGAGAAAGCAACCCTGCAGAAGGACGAAGCATTTAAAAATTAGTGAAATCCCCTCTTCAGAAGGAAAATACAGTCGTAGCATAGGAGAAGCTACAACAGCCGTTGGATTGGCTGCGGGACAAATTTGGGCCATCCACAGATAGATTGGAAAACTTATTTGCCTAATTTCAAATATGGGAAAGGAAATGATGGTGCCTTGCACTTGATTAGATTTCACATGCACATATGTAAGATGGGGATTGAATTTCATGAGGATTGTTTAATGAAAATGTTTATGGTTACTCAAGAGGGGAAAGCAAGATTATGGTATGAAGGTTTAAAACCATGTAGCTTATACTCTCTTACGAATTTCCACATAACATTCTTTAAGCATTATAGAGAATCTATTCCTTCATTCTTGGTGTTTGAAGATTGTTGTGAATTTTGTAAACATTTCATTAAGTACCTTAAAATGTTTTTGGTAATGAAGAGTGTATGAATGATGCAATCATTGAATCCCTTTAAGAATATTCATTCCAACAACAAATAGTATCCCCTCCTTTGGTTGAAGAGGAAGTTGAGCAAGAAATTGTTGTTAGAATTCATTTTCCTTCTCGTGAACTTGATGAAGATATTGAACAAGATTTCCAGCAAGACAAAGTGCTTCAAAGTTGTCTTTCTTCCCCTGTGAATGATGTGGTTGTTCAAATTCTAAGTGGCTTAGAAATGGATGAGGGTTCTAAAACTGCATCTATGGAGACTTCAAAGAGTGAACAAACAAATGACATAGAGCTTCAAGAAAGAAACAAAACAATGTATACCACTTTTTAATCAAAAATACAGAAAGATAATGAAGAGGTAGTTGTTTTATTTGATTCCTTTGAAAATCATGGTTTTGAAAATGCATCCATGGGAACTCTAGACTATGTAATAGTTCATGCTATTATCTTTTCACATTTGCAAGAAGATTATGAGCATAAACTTATTTCCCTTCATTCATTTGAAAGTCAAAATGATAGTCCTCAAGCAAAATTCTTGAAGGTTAATAAAACCAAATCAGAATTGTTTGATGAACAAGAGGATAGCCCTGATACACATAATATGGATTTCATATTTGAATACGTTCAAGGATGTATTTATGTTTTTGGTTATATGAATGGAAGAGTAGACAAACCTATTGTTGCCATTTCATTTGACAATGTTCTTAGAACTGAAGAAATAGAGCAAGAACAACAAACACTTATGGATGAGACTTGTATTTCTTTTTTTGTTCATCAAGAAGAAATGATTTTTCATGGTTTTCAAGATCTTGTGGCCATCCTATTACAGTCATCAGTGAAGGAGGAATTTTCTTCATTCATAAGCTCATATTTTGGATTCAATTTTTGTTTCCAGCTGCCATCTTTTACATTTGTCTCTCTGCTTAAGAAAAATGTGAGCAGAGGACAATCGGGAAGCAAATTGCTTGATTGGCTGCATTGGCACTTTAGCATCACTTGATTGAGTATTCATTTCAACATTTCATTTTTAGAGTAGATATGAGTGTGAAAATAAGCTTGTTGGTCAAGCAGTTTTCAGTTTGGGTTTTCAACAATATGTACATTTAGATTGTAGTAGTGTATTTAGCATTCAACTTTTAGTTGAGAGAAGTGTACAGACTTGGGTTTTCGGTGGACATTGGTGATAGGTCAGAGTAGGGTACACACATGTTTTTGGAGTAGCCCAATGGATCAGGCACCGGGTCTACGAGTTCTCTTCTATCTCAATGGGAGGATAACATCCCCTTTGGAGCCAATGTTATCACATGTTAATTTGTATTAATTTTTCCAAAACATCTTGTCCTTGTGATATCTTTCCACTCATATTTTAAAAATGTTTTGACCAGCTCCATCAAGGTCCCATCACCTAAATCCTTCACTCAGCTAATCATCCAAATAGTCATGTCCCCCATGTTAAGACCTAATTCTCCACGTCTTCCCCTTCTCTCTCTTTTCTGCATACCTTCCCATAAATATTTCCTCTTAAAGTTGGTCAAGCCAGTTTCCCATTTGTTCAATGACTTGGTTTCCCATATTATCCTTCTTAACTAATTCTTTGAACAAAGTTTTTATGTTATTCTTGAAGGGTAAACACATATCGTGATTTGGTTTGAATCTCTTATCACCGTGTTTTCCATTAATTGAGCTTACGATAGGTCAATCAAGTATGTTGTATGTACAGGGAACAACCATGAGAAAAAATGCAACATTCAGAGCAGTCCATTTTGGGGTTGAAATAGAAGCAAGCAGACAGGTTCAATTTTCAAAGGTGGAGATCTCATGTATAGTTCAGATTAATGGTTCTCGCACATTTAAAGTTTCAAAGACGTGCAGGGATTAACGACAAAACAAAAGCGTCGAAGTGCCAAAATGAAGCCACGTCACTCTCGGCCCATACCACATCAGGAGTTTTCAATTTAGAGAAAACATAAACTCTCGAATGTCAAAGTCCCAAAGTCCTGAAGTTGTGAGAGACTTCCATGTCAACTGGGCCCGTACTACTCTGGGAGAACTTCATGCTTCACAATCCAAAACTACCGAAGTGACGAGAGACTACAATGTCAACTGGACTAGTACTACTCCAGGAGAACTTCATGCTTGACAATCCAAAACTCCCAAAGTGTCGAAGTTCCGAAGTCCAGACGTGATGAGAGACTACCACATCAAATCAGCCCGTACTACTCCAGGAGAAATTCATGCTTCACAATCCAAAACTCTCGAAGCCCGAAGTGTCGAAGCACATGGAAACCATCAGTTGAGACACGGGGCAGTCATTTCTGGTCATTTGGTTGCATCATTCATCCATTTCCACGTGACACGTGTCACCCTTCTTTCCATGACATGTCAGCACAATGATGTCAGGTCACCACGTCAGATTCGGGAGATCGTCCTCCAGGAGGTATTCCTGCTCAACATTCAAAGCTCCCGAACACCAAAATTGACTCCATCTCTAAACTTGGTTAAAATGATTTTGGAGTTGATGAACAGATAAACTTCAATGTGGTGCTAAAATAGTAAGATTACCCAGATCATAGATGGCAACAAGATGAATGGATCAAAGCGATTGCGGGGGGCGATGTTGCGCGGAATTTAATTTCGAAGTGCGGTCCCACAATTTAAACCACAGTTTTCTCTCTTGAGTACGTGGGACCACCTGGTGCATTGTGGACTGAAAAGAGGGTTTCCTAAAAACCACTTCCTTGCACCCCCAAAAAATAGAAAAGTAAAAAGGGACTTTCATTCATTTATTTCATTGGATTATTATTTGAACGTTGAACCGTTATAACTTTGGCGTGACCACCGTCTTCCACCTACAGTGCAATAGTACACCAACGACATGTCATCTCCGCTCCTTTCCAAGCATTTTCATCACGACCATGGATCCCATCATAACCTCAGTATCAGAACAAGTGGCAAAGAAAGGGATCGAAATGCTAGGGAGCCAGAATCCAGATATCGAAATGATTTCTTGCTTATCATTGTAATCGGTTTCAAAAACTGAAACGTTTCTTTCTTATCATTGTAGCCAGTTTAAAATCGAAGAAACTCAGATTGTATAAATATTAGGAGTTTAAAATGTATTAAGGGTTGGCATAAGTGCAAGTGAATGATTTTAGCTATTTGGAACTTAAATGTAATTTTCTGAAGTTGAAGAGAATGCACATGGAGATGTCCTGAAATTTGTATGAAAATATTCTAATGGTGGTGGCCTGAGTTTCGTCTTCTTTTTTCGTATGTATTTCCTATGTGCTTAAATTCCATTTTCACTGTCTTCTCTTTAAATCGGATAGTTAAAGGCCCATAATTCATCTTGTGATGCTCTTGGCTGAAGCAATTTAAACTATGTTAAGTTCTTCCTAACTAAGTCATAATTCATTTTATTTGATGCTTTGATGCAGTTATGTGTTTTTCTAAGTTCTTCTTACACTCTACAAATTACAATCTATAAATCAGATTCATCGCCTCATTTATCCTTTATCCTCTGGAGATTTCAACCGATGAGTCATTGCTTCCATTTGCTTTCAGAAATTTGACTCCATAGCCCGAGGTGTCTCTCCCCTTCCTTGCTAGCAAAATTATAAAAAACCCTTCAAAATAACAAAACCTAGCCATTGATTTGTTAAATAAAACTCATTTGTTAAATACCAAGTGACAGGAGAGAGCCTTCTCTAAGCTAAGAAAGATAGTACCCATCTCTAAAGTTTCTTTGTAGGTTACCTATGTCGTTTGTTTTATTAGCTGAAGAAATTTACAGATTGCTAACACACACGTCACGCGAACCCACACTTCGACACTAGAGAACTTCAGAGGTGTAAGGAGTGTGAGGGAGCCGTAATCATCGAAGAGCTATTTTCCTAGAGTTAATCTTAGACATTGGATACAGGGGACACATGTCAGATGATCCCCGTATTCGGCGATCTCGAACTCCAGAGGAACAAAGTAAGTTTGGCTAGAGACGAGGACTCCGGAAGGCCCAGAGTCCTAGAGAGGATCCAGACTGTCGATTTTAGTGGATGCGTGGTGTTATATCTGAAGGTTCGGAGCATCAATACTCTTGAAGAATGAAGGGTTTCTGAGTCAAGAACTCCCAAACTGTCGAAGCTCATAAGAGTTGGAGTAGATACAAACCATTGACCGAAGTTCATTGCAACCGTCCATTGCAAAATGAAACATGGCACAACATCCCTCACTTTGAAGGTTAAGAGCTCTAGAGGAAAGGTGAGTAGTGTGGAGAAAGAAATCCTGAAGGTCAGAGTTCATCTCAGTCGTTCATCAGCAAGGGACAGGTGTCAACTGATCTCGCACTTCGGAGATTTGGCACTCTAGAGGTCAGCGCGTCTTAGCAGACGAAAACTACCGAACGATAGAGTTCTGAAGTAAATCTGAGTCGCCAATCAAGAGGACACGTGGAGGCAGATCCTGCACTCTGCGAGTTCGCTAATTCAACACTCTAGAGGATTGTTAGTATTATGTATTGAAAAGGCATGAAGCCTAAACTCTCGAAGTAATTGTGAATCTTTGATCTTCGATCAACGAGGACCGTTAATCTTTATAGCATTAAGGCTATTCGACCATTTGGATATTTAGAGGAATTGAGGCCTTCACGCGTCGAAACACCCGGAGTCCTGGAGCACTTGGTTTTCAGCTCATGGTCACATGAGAAGATGAACTTTAATTTTTTTTGGCTCTAGAGTACACTCAAATAGCCCGATTTCTCCATTAGAGGGGCTACTATCAAAATATAATAGAGCTTAGAGCTGTGACTCTATCGATCTCATGCTCGGATAGTCAAATATAGCCAGACCGAAGCTAAAGAAGAGGTCAGCCCTGCGTTTTTCAGCCTGAAATCATGCAGACCTAGTTTTACGCATGGGAAACAAGTAAAGCACAAAAATCCCTAATATTTTCTTTCTATTCTATGTTTTTTCAAGATGGCCACCTCTAACAATTTAGAACCAACACAAGGACCGATTCTTCTTAGAAAAAACTATGAATTTTGGTTGTTTAGAATGAGATCCTTCTTATAAGCACAAGAGTGTTGGGATCCATTGGATCTTGGCTACGTGGAACCAAATCCAACAACTGTAGCTTCCATGACCAATCAAGAGAGAGTTGCTCAGACAAAACAGAGGAACATAGAAAATAAGGAAAAATTATGGATTCAAAACTCCGTGGATGACTCGATTTTCTCAAAAATCATAGGCGTTGTTACTTCAAAACAGGCATGGGACATCCTTCAATCATATTACCAAGGAAATGATAGGGTAAAAATAGTTAAGCTATAGGCATTGAGGATGCATTTTGAGACTTTAAAAATGACAAAGTCTGAAAGCGTTGATCAATTTATGAACAGAGTCATGGGAATTGTAAACTAGACCAGGTTGACTGGTGAAGACATCCCTGATCGAAGGATTGTTGAGAAAGTCCTCAAAAGTTTTCCAAAGAAATTCGAAATGGTTGTTACATCCATCCTTGAATCCAAGGACCTATCAAATTTTTCAACAGATGAACTAATGGGTTCTCTATTGACACATGAGACCATACTACATTTAGAATATGAGTCAATAGACAATGCCTTCAAGACTAAATTCTCCTTCAGCAGATGGAGAGGTAGAGGAAGAGGTAGATCTCACTAAGGAAGAGGGAGAAGTCCAAGTAACAATCATTCAAGTGAAGGTCAGAAACATCCAAATCAGAAGCCTGAAAGAGGCAGAGGGAGGAAATCAAATGACAAAGCAAGCATACAATGCTACTACTGCAAAAAGTATGTGCACTATGTATCTGAATGTTGGAAGAAGCAAGCAGATCAACACTCAGACAGAGCACATGTCTCAAATCATGAAGGAGACACCTCTGGTGGGATGTTTATTTCCTATAACAAGGCTGAAGAACAACACAAAGACCTCTCTAGACAGTGCATGCAACAATCACATGATAGGTAACAAAGATTTACTTTCATGCATTGATTTTTATATTTCATCTGATATTACAGTTGGAGATGACTCTTTAGTCAACGTTCAAGGAAAAGGAATTGTATCTATTCTCACTAAACAAAATGTCAAGAAAGACATAAACAATGTCTGACATGTTCCAGATCTGAAACATAGTCTGTTAAGTGTAGGATAACTAATTGAACATGACTATAAGGTACTTTTTGAAGGAGCCTCATGTAGGATATATGACAAAACACCCAGCAGACAGTTGATTTCTGATATCCACATGACTAGAAATCAAATGTTTCCCCTATCCCTTAGAACTGCAAATCTAACTCAATCTTATGCACACATTGCATCCACCCCCAATGAAACTAAGATTTGGCATGCAAGATTTGTACATCTACCCTTTCAGAGTCTAAGCCTTCTACAGAAGCACTCCATTGTCAAAGGTCTACCTATCTTCAAAGAGAAAAATTCCACATGTGAGTCTTGCATTCCTGGAAAACATAAGAGAACAAGTTTTCCACAATCCTCCACTCAAGCCAAACAACACTTAGAGCTAGTTCAAAGTGACCTATTTGGACCAATGAAAACAAAGTTAATAGGTGGTAGCTTTTATTTCCTAACATTTATTGATGACTTTAGGAGGAAAATATGGATCTATTTCCTGAGACATAAGTCTAAAACTTTTGCAAAGTTCAAAGAGTTCAAGGTTGAAGATGAAAAACAGAGTGGGAAATATGTGAAGATGGAGGAGGAGAATATAGCTCCAAAAAATTTGCAAATTTCTACAAATCACAAGGCATCATCATACAAACTACAACCAGGTATACTTCACAACAAAATGGAGTGGCTGAGAGGAAAAATCAAACTATAATAAACATGGCTGTCAAATATATTTCGGGTTGAAGCGGTAGCATGCTCAGTTTATCTCCTGAATAGATCTCCAACCACTAGTGTCGAGATGAAGAACGTCTGGTGTTTTTGTTTCGTCTTCTCTGTCTTATTTTATTAACTTCTTATTTTGTCATGTTATACATATCAATTGTCGTATTAATTTGTTGTAACATTTCGACCCTCGCATGAACAGTGGTTTTCTTCAAGGAGGACAATGGGCACCTCCTTGGCTGGGAAGGTCAATTTAACAAACAAGTAGGAAAAATGCTATGGATGAAGCTAAAGGCTATGCTACTAAATATTTAAGAGAAGCTTTAACGAGAAACGAAACTTTTACTGCATGGAACTGCAAACAAAATCTTAGCCGAGAGGTAAACATCAAACATCTCATTTCTCAATTAACTTAATTTTTATGTATTTTATAAATTTATATATCTGATTATTGTGAGATTCAATTCAATATTTTGGATGGTTAGATTGAATACAAGCTGGAGACTTCAGTCTACAGAGACTGGAAACAAAGAGATATTGTCAAGTGTACCGACCAGATTATGTACGGTTAGCAAAAGGGATTTACAGGTGATACCTCCAGAATTTTTGGTTTTCATCGACGGACACCTTCAGATCAATTGTTTCCAATGTTGCTTTTTCTATTTCTTTGAACAGAAGCTACCCATTTTATTTAGTGGCTTGTATTATTCTGAATGAAAGCTACGAATGTGAATTTTGTATTTGGTTGTTCGAAAAACATAAGAAAATTATACTCTATGCTCTTCTATTATATTCTATATGTTGACTTCTACGATGGATAAGTATGAATATCTGCTGCCATGCTGGACCGACTTACGCCAGTTACCAGTACTACCCGCAGTGATAATTGATGACATAGATACTTAACTGGCTTATTAATACTGCAGTGCTAATAATCACTTGTTTCCTTGCAGAGAATATTGTGGGTCTGGGCGTATCCCTTCTTTCATTGGGTGCTCGGTGTGATTTTTATCTTTCAGGCTGCCTTATGTAGACAATGAAAAGCTTTTAGAGCTGGCAAAATTGGACTTCAACATTGTCCAATCCATCCACGAGATGAAGAATATCATGAGGTAATTAATCGTGTCGAACTGTTCAATTTTTCATGATATCAAAATTATGTTACTTAAATTCGGAAACGAATTCATATAAATGATAACCATTAGTTGTTGTTCCAATAATCATGTGAAATTCCTGCACAGTTGGTTTAGAGATTCAGGGTTACGTCAGTTCAACTTTGCTAGGGAGAGACCAATGGAAAGTTACTTGATAATAGCGGCGGGAACGTATGAACCCCAATGTGCCAAATGCAGAGTCACCTTCACCAAACTGGCGTCCTTGCAGACTGTTCTGGACGACATGTATGGTACTTACGGAAACCTTGAAGATTTGAAGCTGTTCACAGGTATATATGATTGCAGAGTTTCTATTAAGGGACAAATAAGTGATACAAAAGTTGTTTGGACTAATAGGATTTTGATAATGTAAAACTTATGACGCCTTCCCCTATTGGAATTTGGTTTAATTATTCTTTTAATTACAAATTTGAATTTTATGGCCAACAATTATGGTCAACAATAACAGACGCTGGAATATTAGTCTTCGTCCTCACAAATTCATGAATAAGATTTAATTTCACAACTTCCTTGTTTACTTTTTCACATTTATTTTAATTATTACCCTAGTCATTGATTGTCACGTTTAATTGATTAAGCATTATTAATAATATGTAGAGAGGACTTCATTTCCACATTCAGTATTTAGCTCGGACTAACAGTGAACACGAATTTATTCACATTGCCACGTGAAGCGGTGGTTAAGCTGGACACATTATGCATTTCAATTAACACAGGGGTGGTTTGGTGGTTAAATTGGACACATGATGCATTTCAATTAAATGCAGATATGAATTTACTGGACTCCGACGCACTCAAGTTGATAGAACTTCGACGATCTTATTCCAAAAGATTGCTGCAGTTGGAGCCAGTGTTGCTGATTATGAGATTCGAAGTAATAACTGGCCACTCCGTCATCTTACTCGAGAATGGGTCTTCTTTAAAATACTTTTATTGTGCTGGTGGTATACCCTGATAAATTAAATTATATTGATTGTGTAAACCCTAATACATCTCATATCTTATTGTACGAAAATATTTTATTGAACTTTTCCTTGTCTATCTATCGTAGGCTGAAAACTCATGTAGTTATGGAGCCTTTCATTATAGCTACTCATAGACAACTGAGTAGAATGCACCCCCTTTACAAATTATTGATTCCTCATTATCTCAATACAATGGACATCAATGGAGTTGCCCGTCATAAGTTAATAAGTGCGGGAGGTATTATTGAACGAGTCTTTACTCCGGAAAAATATTCCATCGAGATGTCATCTCAGATCTACAAGAGCTGAGATTTAATGATCAAGGACTGCCCACTGATCTTATTAAAAGGTCAGATTTCAGGGCGTAAAACGCAAGTTTCATTTATTCATCCTAGGAATGGCTTTTCGAGATCCAACAACAACTCACGACCTGAGGCTTGTGACGGAAGATTATACATATGCTTAATCATTTCACAGCCCCTGTTTAAACTGTGAATCGATGGCTGTCTTGACCCTACAAGATTCGGCGGCTGTCTTGACCCTTCAAGATTCGAAAATTTAATTACTCTAAATGGCGGCCGCTTTAACCTTTGAAGGCAACGAAATTCTATCACTGCCTTCATTAAATTTTATTGTTTTTAAAATCGTAGGGGCAATTGGTGTTAGTATAAATAAATGAAGAATGGATTGTAAACATAAGATGGTGATCTGAAGAATCACATTTTTGGAATTGAATCCGTTTTGAATTCTCTCTATGGAATTTCTGATAACATTTTCGAATCGAATATGTTATTTTTCCGCGTTTATGATTTCCTGTTATTGAGTTTATAAACTCGTTTTATTCCTTTGATAAAATTTGTTTTGAGCAAAGAATTTTTGGTTTTACTAATTGCGAACCCGGTCCTTTATTTATTTCGAGTTTATTTGTTGGAGCCTGTGATTTTAAAAGGATATTAAATAATAGATTGTTATTTCAGCATTCGGAGTTTACTTATTAAAAGTTTGTGGAGTTCTTTAGTCTCAAAACCCCGAACCTGAAGTATTGGGGCTCAAAGTTTGTACGCATTTTGCAATTCGGCGATTGAGGTTGCACGTTGTTTTGTATCAATAGTTTGCAAACCCAAAAAGCACTAGGTCCACACTCCATTTGCATTTTCGCAATTCAGGAGTTGAGGTGTGTGGTGTTGGGTGTTCGTGTTTGCCGAAATCCCGAACCCCAATTGGCCCGGATTTTTCTTCATTTGGTATCAGAGCCATACCACCGTTATTTCAGTACGTGTCGAAGGGTGCAGAAGCTGCTCTGTCTGTTTGACTGTTGCTGTGTTAAGAATATTGTGTTGCATTCTCTGCTTAGTTTAGTGGAGATTATCCCTGTTGGCGTCTAATTTTCTTTCTGCACATAACTTTATTTGATTTCCTTCAATTTTTTTATAAATGGCTGCGTCTTGTAGCAGTTCTTCTCAGATTCAGGTTCATGTGTTGAACGAGAAGTTATATGATTCCTGGTACATTCGTATGAGGACGATTCTTCATTCTCAGGATTTGTGGACTTATGTCATTGATGGTTATGTTGAGCCAGTTGATGCAGCAATAGAATTGGATCTATCTAATGATGACCATGTTCTGCTGAAAGAAAACAGAAAAGGGGATAACAATGCTCTTGGATTAGTCTAGCAAGGATTAAATGAATCCATTTTTACGAAGATTTCTAGTGCTGCATCTTCAAAGATGGCTTGGGACACTCTTGAAACCTGTTATCAAGGTGTGTCCAAGGTGAAGACAGTCAAGTTGTACAACTTGAGATGGGATTTCAAAAATTTGAAGATGAAGGATAATGAAAGTGTTGATACTTTCATGACTAAGTAATGAGTGTTGTGAACCAGCTCAGGCAGTATGGAGATGATATTGAAAATAAAAGAGTTATTGAGAAAGTGCTGAGAAATTTTCCCAAGAAGTTTGAGCCTGTTGTTGTTCCCATAGAGGAATTTAAAGATTTAAGTCAAATGCAAATTGATGAGTTAACTAGTTCTCTTGTTTCTCATGAATATAGTATATCTAGATATGAATAAGGATCATTTGAGAATGCTTTCAAATCCCAACTGCATGTTACAAGAGGCAGAGGCAAAGGAAGGTCTTATACGGGTGGAAGAGGAGGTCCATTTTGTGGTCCACGGGACAACAGAGCTGAATCAGAGTCTGAGAAGAAGTTCCAACAGAATCCTCCTACTTTAAGAGGGAGGAACAACAAACCTTGGCAACATGAAAACCAGAGGTATGACAAAACTAAAGTGCAATGTTATTATTGTACGAAGTTTGGGCATTTTTCTAACAATTGTTGGAAGAAACAGGCAGATGCTGGAAAGCACTCTGCACATATCACAAATGAGTCTGAGCATGATCAAAATTCTGTGTTTCTGACCTGTAATGTCACTCAGGAAAATGCTAGTGATATTTGGTTTTCGGATAGTGGTTGCAGTAATCACATGACTCGTAATAAAGATTTATTTTCTTCTATTGATACTAGTATTCAGTCTGAAGTAAAACTAGGGAATGACTGTAAGGTTACAGTTAATGGTTAAGGTATAATTCTAGTTTACACTAAGAACAATCAGAAAAGAAATATTGATGATGTTTACTTTGTGCCTGCTTTAAAATGAAATCTTATCAGTGTTGGACAGTTGTTGGAGAAAAAGTACAGAGTGTTCTTCAACAACTAGGTATGTACTATCTATGATAAATTACCCAGCAAACAGTTGATTGCCAGAGTAGATATGACCATGAATAGAATGTTTCCACTTGTTATGCAAAATTATTTGAGTGGTTCTTTGAATGCCTATAAAACTAGAAGTTTAGATGAGTCTTGGTTATGGCATTTGAGATATGGTCATTTAAATTTTAGTGGCTTAGATCAGTTACAGAAGAAACAAATGGTAAAGGGGTTGCCTTGTATTCAACAACCTACAAGCTCTTGTGAGAGTTTCATACTTGGAAAACATCACATAGAGAAATTTGTTTCAGGTGTTTCCTACAAAGAAAAATCTCCATTGGAAATCATCCACACAAATTTATGTGGACCCATGCAAACACCTTCTTTAACTAGCTGTGTTTATTTTATGACTTTCATTGTTGATTTCAGTAGGAAAACTTGGTTGTATTTGTTGAAACAAAAATCTGAAGCCTTTGAAGTTTTCAAAAGGTTTAAGTCTATGGTTGAGAATGAGAGTGGTCAAACCATTAAAATCTTAAGGTCTAACAGAGGAGGTGAATATAAAATGAATGAATTCATTGAATTTTGTGATCTTCATGGAATTAAAAGGCAATTTAGTGCTCAATATGCTCCACAACAGAATGGAGTGGTTGAAAGGAAGAATCAGACCATCATGGATATGGCTCAAAGAATGTTGAAAGAAAAGCATCTTTCAAATGAATATTGGGGAGATGAGGTTCTTTTCTTTGTTTTTATCTTGAATAGAAGTCCAACCAAGACCGTGAGGGATCGTGTACCTCAAGAAGCCTAGGATGGTAAGTCTTGCAATGTTTCTCACTTCACAATTTTTGGATGTGTTGCATTTTCACATGTACTTGCAAAAATGAGGAGGAAGTTGGATGATAGAAGCGAGAGATGTATCTTTTTTGGATACAGTGAAGATTCTAGGTCATATAAACTCTACAATCCTATCACCCAGAAATACATAATCAGTAGAGATGTTCAATTTAAAGAAGATGAAGCCTAGGATGGAGTTATTGACAAATCAATTTCAGAGGGAGCTATGTTACCCCGTGAAGATGATGATGGAGCTGAGTAGGCTAAAGGAGATGGACTGATGGCTCCACATGCACATATGCCTACAAAAATAAGTCTATCAAGGGAAGCACCATATTTCATCCTGTTTCAATTTAGAATGCTCAGAACTCATGAGCGTAGTGAGCCATCTGGACATGGTGGACATCAATCAAATTCACAGGTAAGTATTGAATCAAATCCCACTTTAACTTCATTAAGAGATAGACTTAAAGGACAAAAGACTAGAAGCTTAAGAGAATTGTATGATGAGAATGAAGAAGTAGATCAGATTTCAAATTTTGCATTTATAGCTTATGATCCTGTTAGTTATGATGAAGCTGCTAAAGAGGATGTCTCGATAAAAGAAATGGATGAGGAGGTTGATTCCATTGAAAGGAAAAACACTTGGGATCTTGTCAATTTACTTGAAGGTGAGAAAAGTATTGGTGTTAAATGGGTTTATAAGACTAAGTTGAATGCAGATCGCGAAGTTGAAAAATACAAGGAAAGACTTGTAGCTCAAGGGTTTAGTCAGCAACCCGATATTGATTACAATGAAACATTTTCTCTTGTAGCAAGAATTGACACTATGAGGATGGTCTTAGCCATTGCAGCTCAGAATAGATGGATCATGTATCAGATGGATGTCAAATCTGCATTCTTGAATGGATATTTGGAAGAAGAGGTTTATGTAAGACAACCTCTAGGTTATGAGATTGATAAGCACAAAGTTAAAGTTTACAAGTTAAGGAAATATTTATATGGATTAAAGCAGACATCCAGAGTTTGGTATAGCGGGATTGATGAATACATGATCAGTGTTAGATTCAACAGAAGTTCAAGTGAACCAACTCTATATACAAAGGTAAACCAGGAAGGTAAAATTTTGATTGTCTATTTGTATGTTAATGACCTGATTTTTACTGGAGATCTATCTGTGGATGATTTTAAAAATGCCATGAAAACTAAGTTTGAGACGATTGATTTAGGACTGATGAAATATTTTCTTGGGACTGAAGTGGATCAATCTCATGATGGCATTTTCATTTGTCAAACTAACTATGCAAATGAAGTGTTGAAAAGGTTTAGAATGTTGAATTGCAAGCTAGCTGCAACACCAATGGAAACTGGTATTAAACTGAGTAAGTATGATGAGGGATCATATGTTGATACAACTCTGTATAAGAGGCTGGTTGGAAGCCTTATGTACTTAACAACATCCAGGCCTGATATCATGTTTCCTGTAAGTTTGATCTCAAGATTGATGGAGACTTCGAAGAGTACTCATTGGCAAGCAGGAAAGAGGATCCTGAGATATGTTGTTGGAACAACTAACTGTGTTATCCGATACACATCAAGCTTAAAATTTGAGCTGATCGGATATACTGATATTGATTTTGCAGGTTCTATTAATGATAGGAAGAGCACATCTGGTTATGTGTTCAGTCTTGGAAATAGAGAAGTGGCATGGGCATCAAAGAAACAACCCATTGTGACTCTATATTCTACTGAGGCAAAGTATGTTGCAATAGTTGCAGGTGCATGTCAAGATGTGTGGATGAGAAGAGTCTTGAATGAATTGTTGCATGACCAGAATGATGCAACTCAAATTGTTTGTGACAATAAATCTGCCATTACACTGTCAAAGAATCATGTCTTTCACAAACAGAGTAAGCACATTGATACGAGGTATCATTTCATTCATGAACTAGTAAATGGAAAAGAAATTTATGTTCAGTTTTGCAGGTGTGAAGAACAATTTGCAGACATATTTACGAAGCCTTTGGGAAATGAACTGTTTAAAATCCATAGAAGAAACATTGGGGTCTGCAAGCTGTAATGCATTGTTTACAACAATTTTGTTTTACTTGTTTTAGTTTGTTTTTCTATGAAATGATTAAGAGGGAGTATGTCAGAAATTAATCATTTCACTGCCCCTGTTTAAACTGTGAATCAGTGGTTGTCTTGACCCATCAAGACTCGAATATTTAATTACTCTAAACGATGTTCGCCTTAACCTTTGAAGGCAATGAAATTCTACCACCGCCTTCATTAAATTTTATTGTTTCTAAAATCTTAGGGGCAATTGGTGTTAGTATAAATAAATGAAGAATGGATTGTACACATAAGATGGTGATCTAAAGAATCACATTTTTGGAATTGAAGCCATTTTGAATTCTCTCTATGGAATTTCTGATAACATTTTCTAATCGAATATGTTATTCTTGTGTTCTCTACGTTTATGATTTCCTATTATTGAGTTTGTAAACTTGTTTTATTCCTTTGATAAAATTTGTTTTGAGCAAACGCACTAATTTTTGGTTTTACTAATTGCGAACCCATCCTTTATTTATTCTGAGTTTATTTGTTGGAGCATGTGATTTTAAAAAGAGATTAAATAAAATATTTTTATTTCAACATTTAGACTTCACTTATTAAAAGTGCATGGAATTCTTTAGTCTCAAAACCCTAAACCTGAAGTAGTGGGGCCCAAAGTTTGTAAGCATTTCGCATTTCACAATTCACTCATTGAGGTGGTGCGTTGTTTTGTATCAAGGGTTTTCAAACCTCGAAACCTGAAAAGCACCAGGCCCACACTCCATTTGCATTTTCGCAATTCTGGAGTTGAGGTGTGTGGCGTTGGGTGTTCAAGTTTGCCAAAATCCCGAACCCCGATTGGCCCCGTTTTTTCTCACTTTTCTTTGTATTACTAGGATGATGCCTCGATCAAAAGAGACCAAGAGTTGAAAACTTGGAATAATCCGGCGTCATCTAAGAAAATCTTTCACCTCAATGTCTATACCATTTGGGAGTTCTTATCCCATATTTAACGTAACACATTTTTTAATATTCCATTATCTTACTTCGTTTCCTTATTTTTTTTATATTTACTCGATCTATTCTCAAAAAATAATTTTAATATTTCAATGAAAGATACTAAAATTTTATATACATTTAATGTCCGATAATCCTTCTTCTTTGTTTTTTTATTTTATTATATTTACTCTTATATCAACCACAATGGAATAAACGAAGTGTTAATCGCTTTTCATCGAGGTTACTGGTGGAGAAGAATTTTACAACCATAAACAATAATCCGAAAGAACTCTCTGATAGAAACAATAATCCCAATCTGAAGAACAGGCATGGGCCTGCGCAAGTTCCTTACACGTTGTTGTATCCGAACAACACTGATCTATCCAAGACCGGCGGCCTCATTGGTCGTGGCGTTCCCAACAACATTTCCATGTAATGCGAGTGTGTGTAGTGTCATAAATCAATAAATTAATATATTCTCCTCATCTCAATGCAACTGCAAACTGCAGTGTAAGATTTGAAGGAATGTTTTCACTGTTGGGAACTTGATATGGAAACCGTAGAGCTCAAATTGTTCTTTGCTAATCCCATGCCCATCTTTAAGGAAGAGTAAAATTGTAGTCATTGACTTATAATGCATAAACTAGACAAAATAAACTATCCATTTTGGCATTGGAACATAAACTATTTTCTAAGTGTTTAGAATGAAAATTTTGAAAAAAATGCATTATTTACAATGAAGGTTAAAATTTTCATGGGTTCAATGAAATATGTATGAACATTAAAATATCTTTTCATGGTTCAATGAAATATGTATCAACATTAAAATATGTTTTCATGGTTTAATGAAATATGGATCAAGGTGGTACACCTTAATGTAATTTAAGGAAAGTAAGGTAACTCTAAACCCTTAGATTAGGAGAAGAATGTTTTGGTAAGGATTAGAAAAATTGATTAATTGTTTTTAAATCATTAAATTAAATTAATGTTAATATAAAAAAATTACACTTTTTCCATTGAGGCATTTTAAAAATCCATTAAAAGGTATGATGGAATATTGTCTTATCAAACTTAATAGCATAAGGTATAAAATGTCTTAATAACATAAGTTTATAGCATAAGGTCTGATGGAAGAATGTATGAAAGAATGTATGATAAAATTCTAAAAATAATAGCACATATTACATTGGGTAAATGATACATAAAATGACTAATTATATAAGTAAAGCATTTTGTGAGTTAATTTTAGTTATTTATAATTACAAAATTATAATTATTTAAGATTGAAAATAACATGTTATTATATTATTGTTTAGGTGGTTGTGTTTATATTATTTTTAGTTATTTATAATTAGAAAATTATAATTATTTAAGATTGATTCTAAAATGTTATTGTTTAGGTGGTTGATTATAAATTTCCTTCTATATAATATATCACATTACTTCAAAGTTTTTATTTTTTTCACAAATGAAACACTTGGTTATATATATATATATATATATATATATATATATATATATATATATATATATATATATAAACTTTCCCAGAAATTCGTTACCTTAACATATCGAACACAAACCAACCTTCTTATGCGATGAACATTCCCCAACGTTGCAATTTCACGAACAAAAATGGGCATTACAACATGATGAACATAATAATGGTGCAATGTGTCAAACTTATTAACGTTGCAATGTGTCGAACTTAGTAACATTGCATAGTGACAAACACAGTAACGTTGCACTCTAACGAAGATAGTAAAGTTACAAACTGCTAAAAATAGTAACGTCGCAATGTTACGAACATAAACTGACGTCACAATGTGATGAACATAGCCATGTCATCATAATGTGGATAGTAACAATAATGTTGCAATGCCACGAACATCAACATTTCCTCATGTTGCAATGTGTTGAGCCCTAAATAATGGCTCATTACCCTTTAATTGGGGCATATTATATTAGTAATGTTATTTTATTTATGTCGGCTTTGGGCCATTAGTTGTAATTATACCTCCTAGTCTCCTATATATACCAAGGAGACATTTTCATTTTGAATCATCTTGTAATTGTACATTTATGTGGGCATAAGAAGGTTTCCCCCTCGAAGAGGTTTATGCTATGAATGTATCTCTTTTTCAAGGTGTTGATTACTGATTCTGAGGTTTTTCTATGGTATATTGATATTTGGTTCTTAACATATGGTATCAAAGCTCAAGGTCCTGGAGTTTCACTACTACATCTGAGACACCTTAGCATTTACGATATAACTTTATTTTTACAATGTTTCACAAGGAATATCTTGGAGGGTATTTAGTAGACATATCAAGGTACGTTGGGCTAAAATTTCATCTCTGGTGGCCTTATACTTTCGGAGATACAACCTGTGAAATATAAAGTTCTGGAATCTTCCTGAACTGAGAGATTGTGTAATTTTCGCTATAAAATTGTTTCTGTAACGTTTCAGAACCTGAACTCCAGAGGATATTCATAGAAATTAGTAAGGTATCTGTGGTAAACAATTCATCATCTCGGTCATATTACATTTGTAGATACACCTTGTGGAAGATAGGGTATCTGACTATTCCTATTGACTAGTCTCAAGAAGGTGTTCCAGGTAAAACAATCATAACTTCTTCCTAGAGTATCCAAATTGAGTGAGACTGGTTTCATTGGATAGTGAAAAGTCTGTAGTATTTTTGGTACGAGTTTCAAAATTTTATATCAATCATCTTGTGCGGGGCACTCTATACAAGTGATATCTCATGAAAAGGCCAAATATCAACAAGTTGTGGGGAAGCTATCATAAATTTCACTTGGAACATCCAATTTTGATCAGACCTATTGCATTTAAGATAATAAATAGCAGAGAACTACAAAAACTAAAGTTTCATACCCATAAGGGCCGAAAATTTGGAGATATAGTAGAAGAAAGATTGTCTAGAAGAGCCACCTCAAAATCAAGGTTCAAAAGTGATACTTGGCTAACATGCCACCCAAAAAGGGAAATTCTACACCAAATAAGCTTCCAGTCAATCCTGCTTGGACTCTTGATGAAGGTGAAGAAATGCGTAGGGACATAAATGATTTACAAAAGAAGATAGTAACAAAATATGAACTACAAGATATGGAAGCTAAGTTGGAGGCAAAGATGGATGGTTTCATGGAAGGATTGAAAAAAATCGTAATAGAGAGGATACCTGAAAGTGCAAATGTATCCCATGAAATTCATGATGAGGACACAAGGAAGGTGAATTACGAATGGAGAAACTCTAACTTTGGGTTGAAGACCAACCACGTTCCTAAGATCGATATGAGGAAGTTTGATGGCAAGGACTCTATCACATGGATACTTTAGATGGAGCAATTATTTCATCTACATAATGTGCCACCTACACAAAAGGTATGAATTTCTTATTTATATTTAGAAGCCAATCAGTTTTTATGGTATAGATGGTTGTGTTCTTGCAAATCACTCATCACTTGGACAATTTTCACAGAAGAAATGATAGCACACTATGAGGATACAAGGAGAAATACCTTCTTTAGCCAATTGATAAATCTCAAGCAAAAGGGTTCAATTACAGAGCACATTGAGAACTTCCAAAGATTGAATATAAATGCAACATATATTCCAGATGAGCACTTGATTGATGTATTCATAGGAACTTTAAGAGATAAAAGTAAACATGAGGTTCTCCTTTGGGAACCCAAATCATTGGAGAATGCATTTAGGGTGGAAAGAAATGTTGAAAGTAACAATATGGTTATGGCTACTAGAAATACCAATACTAACATCTATAGAGAGAATAATGCTCCTTCTTCTAAAACACCTCAACAATTGGAGGAAATAAAAGCAAAAGGTTTATGCTTTAATTATGACAGCAAGTACAGTAAGGGACATAAGTGTGGTGAGAATAAATTATTCTACATATATTGTGAAGAGGAATAAGAACAATAACATGAACAAGAACCATCTCAAGATGAAAACGTAGAATCAATTTCATCTGAAGAGTTAACTCCCACGATATCGTGTAATGCATTGGCTTGAATTAGCACTCCTCAAACCCTCAAGATCGAAGGATATATCAAAAAGAAAATGGTAATAGTCCTAATTGATTCTAGAAGTACTCATAATTTCATTCACTATAAATTAGCCAAAGATCTCAATTGCTTTGTATATCCAGCACCAAAGTTTCAAGTAATGATTACAGATGGAGGAACTATCAATTCCTCAGGAAAATGAAATAAGATCAATATTACTATGGGGGAATATGTAATGAATATTCCAATGATTGTTATACCCATGGGTGGTGCTAATGTTGTACTAGGAATCCAATGGTTACAATCATTAGGAACAATGTCTTTTAATTTTCAAGAACTTTTCATGAAATTTTTATTGGAAGGAAAATAAATTGAGTTAAGAGGTATCACAGGGAAACTCAGTAAGGTGATAAGCTCT
>ML808264.1:80097-96215 GCA_009831015.1 Picea engelmannii
TGGTCATGCCTTTTGGCCTTACAAATGCACCTTCCACATTCCAAGGGTTGATGAATTCCATTTTCTAGCCCTTCCTTCGAAAATTTGTGTTAGTATTTTTTGATGATATACTAATCTATAGCAAGTCTTGGGAGGATCATGTGAAATATGTTGAGAAGGTGCTACAACTATATGCCAAACCATCCAAATGTTTCTTTGGAGTGAAGGAGGTAGAGTATTTGGGTCATATTGTATCTCATGAAGGTGTCAATGTAGACCCCAACAAGATTAATGCCATGATGGACTGGCCAATTCCAAAAACATTAAAGAATCTTAGAGGATTCTTGGGTTTGACAAGTTACTACTGCAAGTTTGTGCGACACTATGGAATAATAGTAGTGCCTTTAATGACACTAACTAATAAGGACGCATTTTCATGGACTCCAGAGGCAACTAAAGATTTTGAACAACTTAAAGAGATGATGTGCAAAGCTCCTGTCTTGACCACTCCAGATTTCACAAAAAACTTTATTGTGGAATGTGATTCCTCGGGAAATGGAATTGGTGTTGTCCTAATGCAATAAGGAAGTCCCCTGGCTTTTGAAAGTCGACCACTCAAGGGAATTGAGTTACACAAATCAATTTATGAGAAGGAAATGATGGCAATACTACTAGCATTGAAGAAATGGTGTCCTTACCTAATAGGTAGGCACTTCAAGGTCAAAAAAAATCATGATAGTCTTAAATACTTCTTGGAACAAAGAATATCTTTAGAAGAACAACAAAAATGGGTAACCAAGATATTGGGTTATGACTTTGAAATCGTCTATAAAAAAGGGAAGCAAAATGTTGTGGCAGATGCACTCTCAAGGAAGGATGAAGATGTTGAGGCCTTTCTCTGTGCTATCTTGATCATCCAACCCGATTGGATAATAGAAGAAAGGGATGAATGGAAGAATGATGAAAAAGTGTGGACTCTCATTCAAAGGCTGCAAAAGGATTCCAGTACATCAGATACATTTACCTAGAAAAATGATTCATTATGGTACAAAGATCACTTATATTTATGTAAGAAATCCAAACTAAAACAAAAGGTACTATTGGCATTTCACCTCTCTAGTACGAGGGCACTCGGGATTTTTAAAAACCTACCATAGGGTCAAGAAGGATTTTTTTTGGGATGGACTTAAAAATGATGTTCAAAGGTTTGTGGCAGAATGTTTGGTTTGCCAACAAAATAAGGTGGAAACAACTAAGACCCCAGGTCTTTTACAACCATTATCCATCCCAAGTCAACATTGGGAGGAGGTTTCCATGGATTTCATCACAGGGTTACCGAAGTCTGAAGGAAAGAGTGTCATCATGGTGATTGTTGATAGACTGACCAAGTACAAACACTTTTGTGCACTCTCGCATCCCTTCAAAGCTAGTACAGTTTCCACCAATTCATGGAGACAGTTCAAAAGCTACATGGCAGCCCAAAGATTATTGTAAGTGTAGAGATCCCATCTTCACTAGACATTTTTGGACAGAATTATTTTCTTGTTTGGGTACTCAATTGGGTCATAGCTCATTCTATCATCCTCAATCTGATGGGAAAAACGAGATAGTGAAAAAATGTCCGGAAGGCTACCTTCATTTCTTTGTCTCTAATAAACAAACATAATGGTTCAAATGGTTACCCTTGGCAAAATGGTGGTATAACAATTCCTTTCATACTGCAACAAAAATGACACCATTTATGGCACTCTATGCATACCAACCTCCTTCCATCACTTCTTCTCTAAAATAAAAATCTAAGGTTCAAGAAGTGGAAGATCACATCGAGCATCAACAACAAGTTCTCCAAATATTAAAGGACAACCTGACCATGGCACAAAATCATATGAAACAACAAGCATATCAACATCATAGTGAAAGAAGTTTTGAAGTAGGGGATTCGGTGTTTTTAAGATTACAACCATACAAAATGATGTCCCTCAAGCAACCCAAGAAGGATAATAAATTATCACCAAAGTACTATGTCCCTTACAAGGTGTTGCAAAAGATTGGTACTATGGAATACAAGTTAGAGTTGCCTGCATCTTCATGAGTACACCAAGTTTTCCATGTTTCATGCTTAAAGAAGGTTATAGGTGACAAGACCCCAGTTCAAACTATATTGTCAGAACTTGACGAGGAAGGGAAAATCATATTGGAGACTAAATCCATCACTGACACAAGAATTCACCAGCTGAGGAATAGATCCATTTCAGAATATCTCATTAAATGGAGGAAATTACCAGCTGAAGATTCCACTTAGGAAGATGAGTCTTTTATACAGAAGCATCTAGAGTTACTCAAGCATTGCGAAAAACACTTTTCTCAAGGGGAGGGGCATGTTAAGCCCTAAATAGTGGCTCATTACCCCTTAATTGGGGCATATTATATTAGTAATGTTATTTTATTTATGTCGGCTTTAGGCCATTAGTTGTAATTATACCTCCTAGTCTCCTATATATACCAAGGAGACATTTTCATTTTGAATCATCTTGTAATTGTACATTTATGTGGGCATAAGGAGGTTTCCCCCTCGAAGAGGCTTATTATTTGAATTTATCTCTTTTTCAAGGTGTTGAGTACTGATTCTGAGGTTTTTCTATGCTATATTAATATTTTCTTCTTAACACAATGTGATGTACATATCTCAATGTCAGAATATGACAAAAAATTTCAAAAGTCACACTGTGTCGAACATAGTAATGTTGCAATCTACCAAACATCATAATGACACATTGTGATGAACATAGCCCCAATGTTTCAATGTGATGAACATAAATGAATATCGCAACATGATGAGCATAGCCCTTTCATCCCAATGTGACAAACACATCCTCACGTTTCAATGTGATGCACATATCCTAATGTTGAATTGTGACAAACATTTCCAGACGTCTCAATTTGATGACCATAGCCATGTCATCGAAATGTTGATAGTAATGTCGAAATGTGATGAACATCAATAGAGGCCGTGATGTATCGCACATCACACTATATTCACAATGTGACAAACATTTTCTCATGTTACAATGTAATACATATATCTTGATGTCACAATTTGACAAACATTTCCAAACGTCGCAATGTGTCGAACATAGTAACGTTCCAATCTACCAAAAATATCAACGTCGCAATGTCTCGAACATAGTAACGTTTCAATCTACCAAAAATAGCAGCGTCGCAATGTGATGAAAATAGCCATGTCGTCACAATGTGACAAACATATACTCACGTTCCTATGTGATGCACATATCCTGATGTCGCATTGTGATAGTCATTTCCAGACATTGTAATGTGTCCTACATCTCCTTGTCATCCCAATGTGATGAACATTGCCTCACATTGCATTGTGATGCACATATCCCAAGGTTGCAATGTGTCAAACATTTCCAAACATCACAATGTGTCGAACATAGTAACGTTGCAATCTACCAAACATCGTAACATCACAATGTGACAAACATAGCCTTGTCCTCGCAATGTGACGAACATCAACGTACGTCACAATGTGACAAACATACCCCTCTTGTTGCACTGTGGCAAACATGTCCTCGCATTCCAATGTGACTCACATATCATGATGTCATATTGTGATAGACATCTCCAAATGTTGCAATGGGACTAACACAACCTATTTTCACAATGTGATGTACACAACTGATTGTGGCAATGTGACAAACATAGACCAACATTTCAATGAGATGAACATTTCCCAATATGACAATGGGACGAAGATAACCCATTTTTGGACTGTGACAAAGCTATTCCAACACCATGATTTGACAAACAAAAAGCCTTCATCGTAATTTGATGACCATAACTTTACGATGTGATGTGACAAACAAAAGATAATGTCACAAAAGATAATGTACATATCCTAACGTTGAATTGTGACAAACATTTCTAGACATTGCAATATGATGAACATAGCCATGTCATCGTAATGTGGATAGTAATGTCGCAATGTGACGAAGATCAATAAAGGTCGCAATGTGTCACACATTGCCCTATCTTCATAATGTGACGAATATTTTCTCATGTTAAAATTATATATATATATATATATATATATATATCTTGACGTCGCAATGTGACAAACATTTCCAAGCGTCGCAATGTGACAACAATTTCCAAGCATCGCAATGTGTCGAACATAGTAACATTGCAATCTACCAAAAATAACACCGTCGCAAGGTGATGAACATAGTCATCTCGTCGCAATGTGGCGAACATATCCTCAAATTCCTATGTGATGCAAATATCCTGACGTCACATTGTGATGGTCATTTCCAAACATTGTAATGTGTCTTGCATCTCCTTGTCATCACAATGTGACAAACATTACCTCAGATTGCATTGTGACGCACATATCCCAAGGTTGCAATGTGTCAAACATTTCCAAACGTTGCAATGTGTCGAACATATTAACGTTGCAATCTACCAAACATAGTAACATCGCAATGTGACAAACATAGCCTTGTCCTCGCAATGTGACGAACATAGTCATTTCATCTCAATGTGACAAACATAAACGTATGTCACAATGTGATGAACATACCCCTCTTGTTGCACTAGGACAAACATGTCCTCGCATTCCAATGTCACTCACATATCCTCATGTCGTATTGTGATAGACATTTCCAAATGTTGCAATGGGACTAACACAACCCATTGTCACAATGTGATGTACACAACCGAATGTGTCAATGTGACAAACATAGACCAACATTTCAATGAGACAAACATTTCCCAACATGACAATGGGACGAAGATAACCCACTATTCGACTGTGACAAAGCTATTCCAACACCATGCTGTGACAAACAAAAACCCTTCATCGTAATTTGATGACCATAACTTTACGATGTCATGTGACAAACAAAAGCTAATGTCACAATGTGATAAACAAAACATGATGTCACAATGTGATGAACAAAACATGATTAGCATTGCAATGCAGTGTTGCCATAGTAAACTATGGTTACACATAATCAACATGGCCCGCCATAATCACATCCACATGGTCAATAAAGTTTATCCATGGTCATGGTCAACCATAACAAAACCTAATCAACGAGATTCAACCATGGTCATGTTCAACCACAGTCAACTGTGGTGAAGGACAACCATAATCAACCATAGTCAATGTTTTCGTCCCAAAGTCAATCAAGGTCTACCAAAGATAACCATGGTCATAGTCAATCATAGTCATCCATGGTCATTGTCAATTGATGTATTAATACTTTTATAATGTATTAATATTTTAACATGTTACATTATAAATTAATGTATCAATACTTAATTTTTACATTATATTAATGAAATAATGTATTTTTATTGTATTAATATTTTAACAATGTATTACTAACATCATTAAGGTAATGTATTACTAGTATATTAATGTATTAAGGTAAATTTATCACTGTATTAATACTTTATTAATGTTTTAATGCATTAATACTTTACATTATACATTAATCATCATTAATACTCTAATTTATACCTTACATTTATGTCATAATGTATTAATACTTTAAAAATGTATTAATGTATTAAATTAATAGATTATACTATACATTAATGTAACAATGTTATTAATAGTAATGACTATAAGAAACCATGGTCCTGGTTAACCATAGTGAACCAAAGTTAACCATAACCATTTTTAACAAATGTATTAATACTTTAATATGCATTAATGTATTACTTTAATAATGTATTAATATTTAATTTGTATATTATAGTGATGTATTAATACTTTAATAATGTATTCCTAATGTTATTTAGGTCAATGTATTACTATTTTATTAATGTATTGGTTTTTTAATGTATAAATTAATTAAGACTTTACGTTTTTAATACATCAATTAATTAATACCTTATGCACTATACATTAGTGTTAATTAATCCTTTATTTTATACATTACATTATTAATACTTTGTTATATATTATTACTTTATTAATATATTATTTTAATGGTATATTAATAATTTAATAATGCATTTAAGATTTCCATATATTCATCTCGGGAAGATATATCCTATTTATACAATGTATTAATACATTACTTTAATGTATTAACACATTAGTACTTTAATGTTTTAATGCATTACTTTGATGTATTAACACATTATTACTTTAATGTTTTAATACATTATTAATGTATTAATAGTTTAATATGTTATATTAATTTATTAGTACTTTAATTAGTAGTATGCTTTAATGTATTATTTAATGGAATATTATATATAATGTGTAATACATTATTAATGTATTAGTATATTAAAACATTAATATTAATACTATTATATTACTTTAATGTATTAATGTATTACTTTAATAATTTATTAATATTTATTTTTTACATTATAGTAATGTATTATTAATGTTTTTTTTTTTAAGTAAAAAAGGGGTGTTACCTGCTATATTATATTAACAAAAATACAGAGAGGTACAACAATTCCGCTACCACCAAATGTGCTGCCATTTTACTAGAAACTAGCACAATTTGGGGCACATGAGTAGCTTCTAGGAAAAAGAACCAAAATATTGTTTTGCCATCTTTCATGCCCAAAGGAAACTAGGAAAGATGGCAATATATCGTCTTAACTCTAAACAACAAGATTACAAACTAGACTGATAAAGACAAAATCATATACCTAGTGACTTGTCGTCCTCATCCTCCTGCCATGCTTCTCTGGCCTGAATGACAAATGGTTGGGCGCACGTTGGGCACTTGCGATTCTCTAGGGCCTTGGAGTAAGCGTCCAAAAGAATATCCAAGCGTTGTCCCATTATGAGGGCTCTGTGCTCCTTGTCTACCATTTGTCCTCGAAGTTCAAACATTAGATCCAGGTGTGCCACGTGGAGGAATGGTGGATGGACACCAAAGCATGCATGCATTCCTTTTTTGTCTGCCTCACTTGGGTTACCCTTCTCTGCTTATGCACTGGCATCGTCTTTGTCCATGGCTGCGATGTCTGTATGGTGCACTATTACCACGCTGGTTCTCTGCGAGACCTCATCCATGTAAGGCTCCTTCTCGACATAACACGATGGGAGATCCTCACAAAGCCTCCTCCTTGTTTTGTATTTTGCCTGAGGCTCCAGGGCCTTCGAAGTGTCTTCTGTGTATGGTATTTCCTCTACATAGCAGGCCGAGAAATCCTCTCGAGGCTCTCCCCTCAAGTTAATTCCAGCGTGAGTTTCAGGAACAATTAAAGGATTGTCTTCGAGCTTAATGCTTATGGGTAGCCAATTATCCAGTGTTGGCGGGGTCTGAGTGCACTTCTCCATTGCAGATTCAATTTTAGGAGCATGGTGTGCTAAACGATCTACCCTCTCTCTGTGCCGAAAAATGGAGTTGGCTAATGAGAGAGCTCTTTCAATATGCCGTCTCCTCTGGCGATTTGCAGCGTGGGTGTGCCAAGCTGACCCATGATGAGGGTTGCCTCGTTCCCTAGGCATCGTGGAGGAGGAGTAAGTATCAGACTCACTAGGGCTTGGAACAAATGATAGGACGCAAAGAAAGACACACCAGAGCTCATAGTCGATGGGGAATTGTAGAGCAAGAATGAGTCGACTGCGACCATACTTCTTTTCTTTCACAGTCTTGTGGGACAGCTGCACGTGGCTTCGTTTTAATTCTTCCATGATTAATGCTTGCAGTGTCGGCCCTTTTGCGCGAGGGAGAAGTCGCTCACTCGAAGGTCGCCTGTAATGGCTTGCTCCCATCGTTAATGTTGAATAGATGGGGAGTGACCTGCCGCATTTAAACCTGGGTTGGGCTCGATGCCGGAAGGCCATATTGCGCAACATGTCACCCCATCCGAGGCGTAATGTATTATTCATGTTATTTAGGTCAATATATTACTATTTTATTAATGTATTGATTTTTTAATGTATAAATTAATTAATACATTACATGATTAATATATCAATTAATTAATACTTTGTACATTATCCATCAATGTTAATTAATACTTTCTTTTATACATTACATTATTAATACTTTGTTATGTATTACTACTTTATTAATGTATTATTTTAATGGTATATTAATATTTTAATAATGCATTTAGGATTTCCATATATTCATGTAGATATATCTTATTTATACAATGTATGAATATATTACTTTAATGTATTAATACATTATTACTTTAATGTTTTAATATATTACTAATGTATTAATAGTTTAATATGTTACAATAATGTATTAGTACTTTAATTTATACATTACATTAATGTAATGTATTACATTAACATATTAATAGATCATTAATTTATATACATTAATATAATATATTTATGTATTAGATTAATATATTATTATTATTATTATTATATAGTATTGCATAAATGTGATATTTAATTAATACATTGATTATGTCTTAATATATTAATGGTCGTCCCGAAGACATGCCGGCCGTTATATACTAGATAAAATGGATTTTGATAATGTAAAACTTATTATATACCAGATAAAATAGGTTATACAAAAGTTGTTTGGACTATTACGATGTTGACAATGTAAAAGTTATTATAAACATCTTTTTGGTTTTAGATGGGACCTCACCTTCACAGAAAATCTTCCAAATTATATGAAATTCTGTTACAAAATCTATTACAACATGATTCATGAAGTGGCTTGGGAGTTGGAGAATGAACAAGGGTGCGAGTGGCTAAGATATTTTCGGAGTGTAGTGAGTAGTCTTCTTTAAACAAGGCAAGACCACTTGGAAATAATGGAGCACTAGATAGTTACCTAGACAAACTCTACCTAAGTAGAATGGAGTCCTATATTATGATGTAATCTTTCTTCATTGAATAATAGATTGTGAGCGTAGCCTCATTGGTGTGGTTTTATCCTAATTCTAAGTTGGTATTAGAGCTGTGTTGGAAATTCGAAAGAAGCAGCTCCCTGAGGTGAGATTCTAAGTGAAAGATCTCGAATTAATTGAATAGATGCGGTAGCGCTCCCTATGCAGTGTTAGAGGACTTTTGATGCTCTCACACTTGTGAAATTAAAATTTTCAGAGAAATCACATTCCAATTGTATGCCTTTAAGAGCACTAGGGTGCTAGTTCCCCCCTCCACTCTTCAGGAGCATTTCCAGGTCTGTCTCACGTTCCACCCGACATATTGAAGGAGCGCTAGCGTTCCCCTTCATGAGTCCGAGGAGCTCCAACCATTTTTGGGAGGCGACAATAACAAAATATGTGTTTAGAAGGGTCGATTGAGATGGAGAGAGTACAACCATTTCAAACTATACAGATATGTCCACGAACATCAAAGTGTACAGATCTATCTCGAGCCTAAGATAGCCGCCATTTCGATATCTTGAGATAGCCTTCGTTAGCTTGAGTGTGGGGGGGTTTTATGTGGTATGTGTTTTAAGTGGTATTTGTAGAGAGATTTTCCCCATCATTTTTTTGAGTCGCACGCCATTGAAGAGAGGCCAGTGTGATACCCCCACTATCTTGGAAGATTCGGACGAGTGAGAATCAAGTCACAAGAGAGTCGATCATTTGTTGCTGGTATAATTGGTGCGACCATGTACACACCAAATCATGAAGGGTTTTTTGTATGAAAAGTGTTGTATGCTACCTTTGTGGAAGCATGAGTTTAGTTGAAAAACAAAGGTTGAGGTTTGCGTGAGTTTTTTGGAAGGCAGAGTAACGAACTGCTCAACACAATAGAAATTTTATGACAATTTCATATACTTGGTGATTCACCGTCTTCAAGATTGAAACATGTTTGGTGAAACAAGGATCCATTTTCTGGTTGGATGAGCAGACACTTGCACAAGTGGTGAATCCACTGGCAGAGACCTACCTCAACGAAGCCAACAAATTAGATGGCTCGAATTTCATTAACTCGAAATTCAAAATGAAGACCCTCATGGAAGGTTATGGTGTCTCTACCATTGTGAAGGGAGATGAAGTGAAACCTAATGCGACTAAAAGTGTGATAGAAGCACAGATCCAAGGCTAGGATAAGCGCGAGAACAAGGCCAAGGTATTGTTGCATATGTCTATTCAAGATAACATAATTTCACATATTAGAGAAGCTAAAACTTTTGTTGAAACGTGGAAAACGCTTAAATCTTTATATGAAACTAGAAACACAAATCATATTATGTTCCTAAAAACTAAATTTCTAGGAATTAATATGGATGGAAATGAATCTGTTAGTTCATTTTTGGGTCGCATTAAAGAGGTGAAATACAATCTAGGAAATATAGGAGAAATAGATTCCCGCATGGTTCTTGTCCCAATTACCTTAAATGGTATTCTAGAAGACTATTAGATGTTCATAACAGGTCTCGCCGTAAGGGAGAAACTTCCCACTTTTGAAGAATTGATGGGTATTTTGTTGCAAGAGGAAGAGAGGCACTCAAATTTGAAGCTTCAACATAAATATTTGGCATTGTGGTCAAATAATAGATCCGTGAGAGGGAGATAGGAGAAAGAGGTAGAGCAGGTAGTTCATCGCAGAGAGGAAGTTCATCGTAGAGTAGACAATCTCCAAGGTGGAATCAAGGTATTCCCTCTCACAAGAATGAGTCAAAGAGTTTTTTTTATTGTGTTCGACCTGGACATCTTGTTAGAGACTGTCATAAGAAGAAGAGTGATGAGGCTAGGAATAAACCTAGAAAAAAATTCAGGTAATTATGCAAAAGAACCTTCAAATCATGACCTCAGATTGTTTATTGCTAGTGATGATAATGGTGAACCCCCGACTTTTGATTCATGGGATCTTAGATTGTTTGTGTCGAATGTTGCTTTGTCTGCTGAAACATATGATATTGATGCCTGGTTTGTGGATTCTGGAGAATCAGTGCATATGCCCTATAATAAGATGTGGTATACTAATTTTAAAGAAACACATAATGGAGACAGCATATATCTCTGATATGACTGGGCTGGCAATCCTGATGATCGAATATAAACCATTGGATATGCGTTTGGGATTGGATCCAAGATTGTTTCATGGAGTAGTAAAAAGCAGTCTATTGTATCTTTGTCTTCTACTAAAGAAGAATATAAATCCTTGTGTGCAACAACTTGTGAAGATGTTTGGTTGAGAATACTTCTTCAATATGTTGGAGAAGATCAAAAGGAACCCACAATGATCAAATGTGATAATCAAAGTTCATTCAACCTGGAAAATAATCTGATTTATCATGCAAGGACAAAGCATGTTGACGCTCAGTTTCATTTTGTTAGATAAAAGTTGCAATCCAATGAAATAGCTCTTATGTGTTGTAATACTTGTGAAACTACTGTTGATATTTTCATTAAGCCTCTTGGAAAGATTAATTTTGAGATATTTAGGGAGATATTATGTGTAGAAGTCAATCCATTCTCCATTAAGGGGGAGACTTGGAAATAATGGAGCACTAGATAGTTAGATAGACAAACTCTGCTAGTGTTTAATGTAGATCCTATTTTCGTGTTGTTTGTTGTAGCCGCCTAAGTAGACTGGACTCCTATATTATGATGTAATATGTATTCATTGAATAATAGATTGTGAGCATAGCCTCAATGGTGTGGTGTTCTCCTAATTCTAAGTGGACCACCCACACACATACACATAGGTTTTGGAAAAAATGCAGATTCATGTCAATCAACAAGAGGAATGAAAATTTTGAAGTATTTAATAGGTTCAGAGATGGGCAAGAGTAATAGCGATTGCTATGACATTTTTTTGGATTCCTAAGGTTTTAAATTTAAAATTTAACTTTCTTGGGTATCTCAACCAAATTCTATGTTATTGTTGTTGTTAGTAACTATTATGAAGCCTGTACTGACGGTGAATAATCATTTAATGTCTAATCCTAAATTCCTTCCAATTGAACAACAATAGGACTATCTACTGAGTTATTTGCAAGAATCTGAATGGAAAGTGGCTCAGCATGTGCCCAACTTCGATGAGTACATAAGGAATGTGATTATTTCAAGCTCCGTGCATCCATTTCTTGTGAATGGAGTGTTGTTGATGGGCTAATCCCTTTCACCATAGGTTTTTGAACAAATCAACCATCCTAGATCAAAAAATGTGTTCATAGAGTTGACTAGCTACCTTACCTGACTAATCGGTGACATAATGACATATAAGGTAAGGTGACTAGGGTATTATGATTACGTTTCTTCTCTTATTTGCTTCTCTATATTTGACTACCGGGGATCTGAGTCATTTGATTTCTTTTAATAATATTCAGTCAATTTGGAGAATCGATCCATTAATTTTCAATGGATGCAATGACACAGAATGAGAAGGGTCATGGAGAATTGGCTTCTAGTATCGAATGTTATATGTGAGGGCATACTTCTGGATGTACATAGGAAGAGGCCCTCAATCACATCGAAGGTATTTTGGAGACCATATTGAAGGAGCTAACGAGGGAGATGGAATGAGAAGGGTTGTGGAGAATTAGCTTCTAGTATAAAATGTTATATGAGAGGGAATCCTTTTGGATGTACAGAGGAAGAGGCCCTCAATCACATCGAAGGTATTTTGGAGGTCGAGTTGAAGGAGTTGACGAGGTATTTTCTCAAGCCGAACAACATCGATAACCACATTGTCCTTTTCTGATGTAAGAAGATGATTTTCGAGGTCGTCAAAGGCATGTTGGGCATGTACAAATATGGAGATATTGTTGAATATGGTGACAACGAATTCCTCCCAGGATAGTTTTTTGATCCTATTATTCAACGTTGGTTGTAACTAATAAGACCAAGTTAGAATATGGATGATATTGCATTTAATAATCAGTTTCCTCTGTATATGTATATAAGTTTATGTATGCTCGTAGAGACAAATAGGGGGATTTGCGAAATGTATGAGCGAGCCATTGTAATCTCCATGATCTAAATATTAAGACAACTAATACCTTCTTCTTTTTGTACCTAGCCCAATGTTTGGGTGAACCACCTCTGTGTTTCTTATCTGTTTGATTGTTGATTATCATATGTGAATTGTGTTTTCTGCATTTGCAATTCTAACAATTGGTATGAGAGAGAAGGTGAATTTAGTAGGTGTCTAAGGTGAGAATTGAGTAGAAATTCATCGGTGCTTCCTAGGTAGTGTTAGAGACATAGTGATGCTCTCCATAGTGAAGGAGCATCGATCTCTCTTCAAGAAAAAATTCACATGTTTTTTGAAAAAGTAAAGGTATGTAGTAAATAGGTTTTTTTATGGAGTAAAGGTATGAAGTAAAAAGTAAAGGTACGAAGTAAAAAGGTTTTTTATTAATTTTTGTTTTATTAAACCTTTTGGATTTATAGAATTATTTCTCCACATTTTAAAGGGACTGGTTATTATAAGTAGTGGTTTTGGAATTTTTTTTCCTTCTGCCAATGATGAAAACTCAGAGTGCTAAGTTCGAAATCGAGAAGTTTAATGGAAAAAACAATATCAAGATCTGGAAGGTTAAGATGCACGATATTTTCGTGCAACAAGCCATGTTGAAGGCACTTTTTGGAAAATCAAATCAACCTACGACCATAACAGATGAAGACAGGGATGAGATCGATGCAAGAGTAATGAGTGCCATACGTCTATTTTTGGCCGATGATGTTTTCTTCAACATTATCATGGAGAAGACAAAAGTCGATTTGTGGATTAAGCTGGAAAGCGTGTATATGACAAAATCCTTAATGAACAAGATCTTCCTAAAAAGACAATTGTACAGTTTTCTCATGATGGAAGGTACGGAAATAGCCGATCATTTAAATACTTTTAATACTCTTTTAGTCAAGTTGACTAGCATGGGGGTAAAATTAGAATATGAAGATAAGGAGATTACATTATTATGTTTTTTTCCTGAGTCATTGGATCACTTTGTTACCTATATTATTTTTTGTTCAACATAAAGTATTGAGTTTGATGCTATTGTTGGATCTTTACTCTATGAGGAAACAAGGAAGAAATCAAATATAGAAACCTCTACATCTGAGGCGATGATGGTCAGAGGCAGACCTAAGGAAAGAGGACATGTTCAAAGGGATTTCTCTCGGTCAAAGTAGAAGGGAAAGAAGAGAAAACTTAAGTGTTGGTTTTGTGGAAAATCTAGACACTTGAAGAAGGATTGTTGGAAGAGACAACAAGCCTCCAAAGAAAACCCTCCAAAAGAGACAAACAAAGAAAATGCAACCGAAATAGGTTCAGCAACAGGTTCAGGTATGACTAATGAAGTTTTATCAATTAGTATTGGTTCACGTCATGATAAAAAATGGTTATTATATTATGGTGCTTCAAATCACATGTGTCTTCATAAACACTTGTTTATTACTTACCAATCTATAGATGATGGAATTGTTTACATGGGAAATGATATATCATGTAAAGTTGTAGGAATTGGTAACATTTGAATTAAGATGTTTGATGGAACTATTAAGATACTAATTGATGTGATACATGTACTTGAGATAAGGAAGAACCTAATCTCTTTGGGATTCTTAGATAGTGGATGATATAAAAGTATTTTTCAAGGTGGAGTTATGAAGGTATACAAAGGGATCCTACTAGTCATGAAGGCAAAAAAGGTTGGAAACATGTTTCTGTTAGAAAGAAGAACCGAGTTAGATCATGGAACAACTGTATTCGAGAATGACATTGATTCTGTTCGAATGTGGCATCAGAGGTTGGGCCATATGAGTGGGTATTTTTTGATCGCAAGTTACTTCATAGTCTAAAGTCTTTAAAGTTAGATTCTTGCAGGCACTGTGTTTATGGAAAACAACAGAAATTTAAAACCGGAAGACACACCAGTGAAGGAATCCTTGATTATATCCATTCTGATGTTTTGGGACCATCCCATATTGTTTCATATGGAGGATCGTCATATTTTTTTACTTTTATAGATGATTTCTCTAGGAAGGTGTGGATCTATTTGTTGAACAGAAAGGCTGATGTGTTTACTGTTTTCAAGAAATTTAGAGTTTTAGTGGAAAAGAGCACTGGTAGGTCCATTAAATGTTTAAGAAATAATAATGGTGGTGAATTTACATCATTGGAATTTGAGAACTATTGCAAGGATTTTGGGATTGATAAGCAGAAAACTACTACCTATACTCCTCATCAAAATAGATTTGTTGAACACATGAACATGACTCTTCTAGAAAGAGAAAGGAGTATGCTAAGTAACACCAAATTGTAGAAGGAACTGTGGGAAGCAACAGTAACTACATCTTGTTATCTGGTGAATCGATCACCATCAACAACAATAGAGTGCAATATTCCTGAAGAGGTATGGAAAGGTCACCCTTGTAATTATTCTAATATTAGAGTTTTTGGTTGTGAAGACTATGCTCTAATTCCGAAACATCAGTGTTCTAAATTAGATCCAAAATAAAAAAGGCTTATCTTTGTTAGATATGGTGATGGTATTAAGGGGTACATGTTGTGGGATCTTACTGCCCACAATATTACCATTAAAAAAGATGTAATATTTGATGAATCATATCTCATCAAATCAGATGTACTTGTTCAAATGAAATAGGAAGACGTACCTAAGTATCAAGAGATTCAGTTTGAAACTAGTTCAAATACAGATGAAAGTGAACATGAACAAGTTTCTAAAGATGTTCATGAAGAGTTTCCTATAGAGGAAGACATGGTTGATGATAACAATCGACAAAATGTGGATGAGCCACAAACTTCCCTAAGGAGGTCTATGCAAGTCAGACTTCCTCCAAGAAGGTATGATGATTTTGTTTCGTCAGTTTATTTAAGTAATAATGATGATGAACCTTCATGCTATCAGGAAGTTGTGAAGGTCTCTAATTGTGATAAATGGAAAGAAGAGGTTAAGGATGAAATGAAGGCATTCGAGAGGAATGCCACATGGGACCTGGTAGAACTTCTAAGAGACATAAAAATTGTAGGTTGCAAGTGGGTCTACAAGATGAAGAAGGGTGTTGATGATAAAGTGGAAAGGTACAAAGAATGGTTGGTTGCGAAAGGATATTCTCAGAAAGAAGGTATTGAATTTCATGAGATTTTTTCACCAGATTTTAAGTTTGTTTCAATTCAAATTGTGTTAGCATTAGTTGCATTACTTGATTTGGAGTTGGAGCAGCTAGATGTTAAA